>RJWJ010009900.1:0-48616 GCA_004363605.1 Indri indri | reverse complement strand
AACAAAAATCAATATCTTTGAGAAGTGATAAGGCTAAAAGACTGTTCTAGCAGTGCAGAGATGTTAAATATTAATAATAGTGTGAAGTCATACAAAAACCAAAACAAAACAAAAAGTTGATGCCAAAGAAATAACCTATAGTTCTTTGGTAGTTTAACATTAGTCATTCCTGGGAGAACACATTTTGATTTTTTTTTCCAAGACAGAAATCCAGCTATTTGCACTTCTCTCAATTGTGTATGTATAACAATTATGTACAAAATGACATACTTTAAAAGAATCAATGATGGATGTATTACTTAGGGTAAAGGTTAAGCTGCTGTAACAAAGAGACCTCAAAATTCAGTGTCTTAAAGAATATAGACATTTACTTCCCTTTCATAGAACAGTTACAGGGCCAGCAGCTGAGGTTCTAGGAAGCTCTGCTCCCTGACCCCACTCAGTGACTTAGTTACATTTTATCTTATTGCTCCACCGGGAACCAAGCCCTAGGTTATTGTCGTCTTTTGCATGGTTGAAGCTGAGTTATAGGACATCTGAGGTCCAGCTCCTGAAAGCGAGACAAGAACAAGTGTCCTGAGCAGCAAATGCTTATTAAGCAAGTGAGGCAGAAGTTCACCCATCCCTTCGACTGACATTCTATCAGTGAGAATTCAGTCACATGGCCTCAAGAAAGAATTGGAAATGTCATCTCTAGCACAGCAGCCTTATGTCCAGCTTAAACTATATTACTGTGGAAGAAGAGGAGGACAGCCAGGCACGGTGGCTCACATCTATAGTCCCAGCAACTCAGGAGGCTGAGGGCAGATGGATCGCTTGAGCTCAGGAGTTCAAAGTTGCAGTGAACTATGATGGTGCCACTGCACTCCAGCCTGGGTGACAGAGCAGACAGCCCATCTCTATTTAAAAAAAAGAAGAAGGACATTTTTTTTTTTTTTGTGGACAATCAGCAGTCTCCACCAGGCTGTAGAAACAAACTAATATTGGTTAAAATGTTGTACAATAAAAATCCATGTTAAATCCTTGTTATAACTCAGCTATGATCTGTGCATTTTATTTAGGTAATTTGTCATTAATTCAGCACATTATAAATACTCATGTGCAGAGACAATTTTTTAAAAAGAAGGTGTGAAAAATAAGTCATTTTAAGGGACAACTGGTATGCCTTTAATGAATTAAAATGAAGGAATTAAAAGAAAATGATGTTAAAATACCTTCACTTTTAAATGAAAAGTTTGGGTATTAATTGCATTACTGCATTTTAAATTCTGATTTAGAGTTATTTCTCTACAGAGCAGGTTACTTCCAAATTACAACTAGACTATTCAGTTTTCAACTGGGTAAAGTTTCTTAGATCGAGACAGTTATACAAAGTTTGGGTTCTGTATTGATTATTTCTGCATAACAAATTACCCCACAAATAGTATTAATAGCTTAAAACAACATTTATTATCTCAAAGTTTTAGTGGGTCAGGAATCCAGGTACATCTTAGCCGGCTCTGGACTTCTCACAAGGTTGCAATCAAGGTGTTCATTTCGTCTACACTGCAGTTATCTCAAGGCTCAACTGGAGGTGGATCTGCTTCCATGATCACTCAAGCGGTGGCTGGTAGATTTCAGTTCCTTGTGGGCTATTGTCCAGGGGTTGTTTTCCCTTCCTCTCCATAGGACAGCTCATTATATGGCCCTTTTCTTCATCAAAACAAGTAAATCTAGAGATACAGAGAGAGTCTGAACAAGACAAAGTAGAAGTCTTTTATAACCTAATCTTGCAGGTAACATCCCAATACTTTTGTCATATTCTACTTTGTAGAAGCAAGTCTCTAGGTCCAGCCTACACTCAAGGACAGCGGGAGCGAGACAAGAATGTGAATACTAAGAGGTAGGGGTTGTTGGGAGTCATTTCAGAAGCTGCCTAATACAAGTTCTTCACATTTCCATTAATTTTCTAACTTAGCCACAATATCAGTATTTTTTGTCCAGAGGAAATATTATACATAGTCTTGACCTAAAGGGCTTCCATCTGTTGCAGAAATAAGGTGCACACCCAGAGAATAAAATATGCAATAATTTGAAAACAATGGTGTAATGGAAGAAATAGGGCATAAGATGACTATTCTCTATTAAAAAACTACAGGTACCACAGCTGTAATTCCCAAATCTGGGACCAGAATTACCTCACAAATCTGCCAAAATTGCAGATACCTTAAAATAAAAGAAAGCATAAATTATTAAGTTTGAAAAAGAAAAATAATGAAGCAAATAAATGCAAAATATGTCCTTGGGAAAAAAAAATCAACAAAATACACGAACCATTGGCTAACCTAATAAAGAATGAAAAAGCACAAAATTATAAATATTGAGGGAAAATTATTAAAAACATGGACATTTTTAAAAGCTTTAGAGACTACTTTGTACACCTATATGAAAATAAAAATATAGATGAAATGGATACTTTTAAAGGAAAACACAACTTACTAAAATTGACCCCAGTAAAAAAAAAAAAAAAAAAAAAAAATCTAACCAGACTACTTACCATAAAACAGCTTGAGAAAGGGTTAAAATACTTTTTCATAAAAACACCAGGCCTAGATGGTTTCACAGAAGCATTCTGCCCAACATTTAAAGAATGGATAATATCAGGTCAGGAATAGTGACTCACACCTGTAATCCCAGCACTCTGGGAGGCTGAGGAGGGTGGATGGCTTGAGGTCAGGAGTTTGAGACCAACCTGAACAAGAGCAAGACCCCTCTCTACAAAAAATAGAAAAATCAGACAGGCATAATGGTGCACACCTTGGCACACTCCGTCAGCTTCTCGGGAGGCTGATGCAGGAGGATCACTTGAGCCCAGATGTTTGATGTTGCAGTGAGCTATGATGATGCCACTGCACTCTAGCTCAGGCAACAGAGAAAGACCCTATCTCCAAAAAAAAAAAAAAAAAAAAAAAAAAAAAAAAAAAAAAAAAAAAAAAAAAAAAAAAAAAAAAAAAAAAAAAAGAAAGAAAAAAAAGAAAAGAAAAAAGAAATTGGTAATCTCAATGCTACTTAACCTACTCCAGATTATAGATGAAGAAAGTTTCCAAAATTATTTTTATAAAGCAATTTTATTGATCTTAAAACCTGAAATCATACTAAAATGAAACAACAGAATACTTTCGCTTGTGAATATGATTCAAAAATCTTAAAATATCAGCAGTCAGACTCCAGCAGCTCATTTAAAAAACAATACTTCATGACTAAGAGAGATTTATTCCAGTAACGCAAGGAGGTTAAATATTAGAATATCCACCAATATTATCCATCATTTTAATACTGCTAAGGAGAAAAATCATATGCTCTGTTATGAATTGAACTGTCCCCCCGACCCTGTATAAAAAAAAGATATGTTGAAATCCTAACCCCTAGTATCTCAGAATGTCACCTTATTTGGGAATAGGGCCATTGCAGATGTAATTAGTCAAGAAGATGAGATCATACTCTACAGGTGAGTATCCCTAATCCAAAAATCTAAAATTCGAAGTGCTCCAAAATTTGACACTTTCTGATACTCGAAGTGCTCATTGGAACATTTCAGATTTCAGATTTTCAGATTAGAGATGCTGAACCAGTAGGTCTAATACAAATATTTCAAAATCTGAAAAAACTGGCCGGGCGCGGTGGCTCACGCCTGTAATCCTAGCACTCTGGGAGGCCGAGGCGGGCGGATTGTTCTGAGCTCAGGAGTTCGAGACCAGCCTGAGCAAGAGCGAGACCCCGTCTCTACCAAAAATAGAAAGAAATTAATTGGACAGCTAAAAATATATATATAGAAAAAATTAGCCGGGTATGGTGGCACATGCCTGTAGTCCCAGCTACTTGGGAGGCTGAGGCAGTAGGATTGCTCGAGCCCAGGAGTTTGAGGTGGCTGTGAGCTAGGCTGATGCCACGGCACTCGCCCCAGGCAAGAGAGTGAGACTCTGTCTCAAAAAAAAAAAAAAAAAAAAAATCTGAAAAAACTGAAATCTGAAACAAGTCTGGACCCAAGCATTTTGGATAAGAGATACGGGACCTGTGACGGAGTGGACCTGTGATCCATGATGCCCTATGTGCTTTTGCACACATGTGAAGACACACACGGGAAGAACATCCTGTGATGATGAAGGCAGAGATTGGAGTTTTGCTGCTGCAAGCCAAGGAATGTCAAAGATGCTGGCAAACCCCCGGAAGCTAGAAAGAGGCTAGGAAGGATTCCCCTGCGCATTTCAGAGGGAGTATGGCACTCGATTTTGGGCGTCTAGCCTCCAGAACTGTGAAACAACAAATTTCTGTTGTTTTAAGCCACCCGGTTTGTGGTACTTTGTTACAGCAGCCCTAGGAAATGAATACACAATTTTTTTGACAGATGTAGACAAGTCATTTGTCAAAATTTAACACTCACTCTTGTCAAAACTCCTTGCTAAACGAGGAATGTTTGGTGTGTCTGGGGTCAGTGGGCAAATGTTTTTGGTTGGATGGAAAGTTTATGTGTTCGAGTAATGGAAGATAATGTGGGAAAGATAAATCATGACTTCCCAGCAATAAGTCCTGAATTCCAGGCTATGAAGTTTATAGCATATGTATGAGGCAATGAGAAGTCTTTGGAAAGAAAATAAAGAACATGAAAAAGGCAGTGTTTCCATAAAATTAATCGGGCAGTTTGCTATTGGATGAGTGGTATCTGGAAGCAGGGAAGTGCTGGAGATGGCGGGGCGGGGTGGGGGTGGGGGGGGGTTCATTGCAAGCCCATTTCAATAATTCAGATTGAAAAGGGCTTTTTCAAGTGGAAGAAATTTCACTCAATTGCACATGTAAGCAAACATGAATCTACTGATTTCTCCCTTTTTTTTTTTACACCAATGGTAGCATTCCTACATAATGTTCTCTCTCTTGCTTTTCTCATTTACAATATACTTGGAAATTATTCCAAATCAGTATAAAAATACCTCTTTCATTCTTTTTTATTGCAGCACAGTATTCTATGTGTTCTAATTTATTTTACCAGTGATGCACCTTTGGGTGGTTTCTAAACAATGATACTATTATGCAAATAGTGCTGCAATAAATAACCTTTGTCCCCACCTATACTTGTATGCAATAGACTCTCAGCAATGGTATTCCTGAGTCAAAAGGTCTGTGCATTTATAATTGTTAGATATTGCTAAACTGACCTCTAGAGAGGGATGTACCAACTTCCACTTCAGTCAGTGAAACTACTTGTTCCTCTATACCCTTGGCTGCACCATATTACCAAACATTTTGATCTTTGCCAATCTGATATCACAAGTGCAGAATCTCATGGTCATTTTAATTTGCATATCTCTACTGTGAGTGAGACTAGCCATCTTTTTCTCATGGAGTTGGATAGAAACATCAGGGTTTATTCTTGTCCCTGGATGACAGATCTGGGTAAGAACGCTGTCCTATCCCAGTCAGTTGCAGGGAAAGTATTAGATCCCTAGTCTCCTGACTTGAATGCCACGTTCCCTACTATGTCAGGAAGCTCCAGTCCAATGTTTACCACAGTGCCAGAGTTGTTGCTGGTCCTGGAGTATCTTTGGAGGCCACAGGACTACTTCGGGAGTTGGGAAGGGGACCATACCAGGTCTAGAAAATCTGCTCCAACCCAGGGCTAAGTGGGTGGGTCTGGTAGCAAAGCTGTAGAGAATTGAGCCAGTAAAAGTAGTCATGTAGTGACTACTTGCCTTGTTCATCACTGGAAGTTAGGTTATTGCCACATTAGCTAAATTATTAATACAAATGATGTTATAACTTTCATCAATTGATCAAGTATTATAGTTTCCTAGGACTGCCATTACAAATTAGCATAAACTGAGTAGCTTTAAACAACAGAAATTTATTAAATCTATTAACAGAACCCTTACTTCTGGAGGTCAGGAGTCCAAAATCAATATGTCAGCAGGGTTGTTGCATCAGACAAAGTGAGACCAACCCCTGACAGTCTCTGGTGCCTGGTTCTAGCCTCTGTGAGGTTCTTCCTGCTTTTGGGTTCCCTGAGTTACCCCTGAATTCTTGTTAACGAATTCCCCGTTTCTGTTACTTGTGGCCTGAAGAGGCCTAACTCAGACGCCAGGAACTGGCCCAGCATGGAAAGAGAAGCTCTAAGACTCAAATCTGAGCTGCTTCCCACCTTTATGTCACAGTCATTGGGTCACCAAAGCCATCTCCTCCCATCCCCCATCTCACTGCTAAGGATAGAAACTACCCGTTTGTACCCACTTCAGCCCCTTGGGGTGTTGTAGAGGGCTGCAGAGCCCAGGGTTCCTAGGAGATTCTGGAACTCAGGGAATCTATTGATACTATTTCACCTCATGATAAATCGTATCGCTTCCTGGGCTTTGCTGGAAATTTAGCCACTGTATACAGGCAATGCATTCTGAGAGCCAAGCAAACTTTTGGTGCACAGCCCTTTCAAAATTTGCAGACTGCTTTCTATGAATCCAGTGACAGGCAGGGTTTTTGTAAATGCTCATTTGTATCTTTGCATCTATGTTATATAAAGTAGCTGAGGATTAATAGCCTTATCAGATTAGACACATACCATTTGTTGACAAATTGGTCAAAGCCTTGGCTACATGGACTATCCAGTTCACTGGCATTTTGGGATGTAAAGCATGGAATTCATTCCATGTTGTTAAGGGGAACCCCTTTCTTTTCTCTAATGAAAAACATTTTTTTTCTATTTGGACATTTTCAATAAACCCTCAAACATAAATTCTCTGTTTAAAAAACAAAGACCTTTCAGGCTGGGGGAACTTTCAGCTTAAAACCTTGCTTTAAAAGAAAACAGTTACACAGGCAACAAAAACAAAAGTAAACAAGGAGTACTACATCAAACTAAAAAACTTCTGCATAGAAAAGGAAACAACCAGCCCGGCGCGGTGGCTCATGCCTGTAATCCTAGCACTCTGGGAGGCCGAAGCGGGTGGATAGTCCTGAGCTCAGGAGTTCGAGACCAGCCTGAGCAAGAGCAAGACCCTGTCTCTACCAAAAAAGAAAGAAATTAATTGGACAGCTAAAAATATGCATAGAAAAAATCAGCCGGGCATGGTGGCACATGCCTGTAGTCCCAGCTACTTGGGAGGCTGAGGCAGTAGGATTGCTCGAGCCCAGGAGTTTGAGGTTGCTGTGAGCTAGGCTGATGCCACGGCACTCACCCCAGGCAAGAGAGTGAGACTCTGTCTCAGAAAAAAAAAAAAAAAAAAAAAAAAAAAAAAAAAAAAAAAAAGGAAACAATCAACAGTGAAAAGGCAACCGATGGAATGGGAGAAAATATTTGCAAACCATATATCTGATAAGGGGTTCATCTCTAAAATATATAAGGAACGCCTATAACTCAACAGCAAAAAGAAAAAAAAAAGAAGAAAAGAAACCTGATTTAAAAATGGGCTAATGACTTAGATAGACATTTCTCCAAAGATGACATACAAATGCCCAAGAAGTATATAAAAAATGCTCAGTGTCACTCATCTTTAGGGAAATACCAAATCGAAACCTCAATGATATATCACCAAATACCTGTCCAGATGGCTATTATCAAAAAGATAAAAAATAACGAATGTTGATGAGAAGGTGGAGGAATTGGAACCTTTGTATACTGTCGATGGGAATGCGAAATGGTGCAGCTGCTATGGAAAACGGTATGGAAGTTCCTCAAAACACTAAAAATAAAATCACCATATGATCTGGCAATCCCACTATGGGATATTTATCGAAAAGAATTAAAATCAGGCTTTCAAAAGAAATATCTGACTCCCATATTCGTTGCAGCACTATTCACAATGGCTGAAATGTGGAAACAACGTAAATTTGTATTAACAGATGAATGTTATAATATGTACAAGAAAAGGTAGTATATACATACAATGGGAATATTATTCAGCCTTAAAAAAGAAGGAAATTCTGTAATATGTGGCAACATGGATGAACCTTGAGGACATTATGCCAAGTGAAATAAGCCAGATATGGAAAGATAAATACTGCATGATTCCACTTATCTGAGGCATCTAAAATAGTCAAATCCACAGAATCAAAGATTGAAATGGTGTTTTCCAGGGGATGTGGGGAGGGGGAAGTAGGAAGTTACTTATTAAAGGGAATAAAGTTTCAGTTAAGCAAGATGAATAAGCTCTGGAGATGTGCTGAACAACATTGTACCTAGAGTCAATAATAATTATAAACTTAAACATTTGTTAAGAGGCTAAATCTCATGGTAAGTGTTCTTGTCACAATAAAATGAATTTTTTAAAAAGATGATGTCATACTGGACTAGGATGGGCCCTAATATAATATGACTGGTGTCCTTTAAAAGATGGAAATTTGGATACAGATGAAGACACAGACACATGGGAGAACTCCATGTGGAGGACAGAGACAGAGATTGGACGGATACAGCGGCAAGCCAAGGAAGGGCAAAGATTGCTCACCACTACCAGAAGCTAGAAAGAGGCAAGGAAAGATTCTACCCTGAATCTCAGAGGGAGTATAGCCCTGCCAACACCTTGATTTTGGACTTCTAGCCTCCAGAATGATGAGAGAATAAAATTTCTGTTAGGGTCCTCAGGAAACCCCTCACTGATGAGGTGATATTTGAGGACTGATCTACAGTAGATGAAGAAGTAAGCCACTTGGATATTTGAAGGAAGAGTTTTTCAGGCAGAGCGGATGGTAAGTGCAAAGGCCCCGTGGTTTCAGGGAACATTCAGGAAGAGGAAAGGGTAGCCTGAGGGAAGAAGCAGTAGAATAAATTGGGGTCATAGAGAAATTGAAAAGATGATAGGTAAGGACATTGACTTTTCTGTGAGTGTGATAAGGAGCCACTGAAAATGGGGGAATTGATTTCTTTCAAAGAAATCACTCACTGTTGCCTTTCCAATAGCCAGCTTCCTGGACACTTATAACATGACTCAGTTTACAAATTCAGTTAACACTTTCTAAGACAACAGTTACTACATAAATCTGGGCAGAGCTGGACCACTTAGTTATCAAAAATTTTAAAGCCTCATGTACCTCTGGATAAGCTTCCAAATCTAAGTGAAGCACTTTGGGTTCTATTTTATACATACTAATATATTCAACTACATGAATAATCTAAAAGTTAAAAGTTGGTTGGAAAACTTCACAGTTAGTTACCTCCAACACACATTGTCTAATAAACAAAGCACATCCCAGAATAATACGGCACGTGTATAGCTTGTTGTTACTTATGTCTAAAATATTAAAATACACGTGTGTGTATACGTGTGTGTGTGTGTGTCTGCATGCAAAGGAATAGAAAAAGATCCAGAGGAAAAAACACCCATTTGCTAACAGTAGCTACCTGTGGGGAGAGGTGTAGAACAGGAGCTACTCTACATACCCGGGATTTATTCGAATTTTTCACAGACATGTATTACTTTTGTAATTAAAAAGATTTATTGTTCTTTTAAAACTGTTCTAACTGGTTAGGCTTGGTTAGTGAGAGAAACGGGTTTTTAAGATGCTTATGTAAAAGAGATCATTGTGAGTAATTATACTGAGAGATTACAATCATTGAAAGGCGGCTATGCACCACCACATAGCTCAAGCGTATCTTTCTTGCCAAGTTGACAATACCCCTGCCAAACTCACCTGATAAACAATAAAATTATTTTTAAACACGTGGGTTTCCAACTGAGTGATCTCTAAGCCACCTAGTGGTGGTGAGAGGGGCCCGGGGCAGGGAGGGGGACAGCGTGGAGGGGCTGGGCACTTCTCGTAACCCCTGGGTCTCGGTGTTTTCCATGTCAAGAGGCAGGTTAATAAAGGTTCATCCAAGTAAAGCATCTGTAATTCCAATTATTATCTATAATGGGCAGGTGACCAATTTCATAACTGGCCTGTGCACATAGGACTCCAGCGCCCACTCCATACAAAGGCTCCCGGCCATCACGCCTGCCAATGTAGGTTCTCAGAACCAGAAGGAACTGCAGTCTACACTGCGGCTTTGGTTTAGCCATTGGTATTCACTTATCAGAGTGAATGTCTGCAGAACAGGCTGCAGACACACATCTGAGCTATTCATACACAGGATCCCGCAATGACAGCCCACACTGTCATCTTAAAAATGGAATTAATTGCCAACCTTTAAAAATCAGACAGTTTAATTGGTGGGAATGCAAATTAGTATGGCCATTATGGAAAACAGTGTGGAGGTTCTTCAAAAAATTAAAATTATGATCCATCAATCCCACCACTGGGTATAGATCCAAAGGAAATGAAATCAGTATGTCAAAGAGATATCTGCACTCCTGTGTTTATTGCAGCATTATTCACGATAGCCAAGCTATGGAATCAACCTAAGCCTTTATCAATGCATGAATGAATAAAATGATGTGGCAAATAGACGCAATGGAATACCATTCAGCCTTTAAAAAGAAGGAGATCCTGTCATTTGTGACAGCATGGATAAACCTAGAGGACAGTAAGCTAAGTGAAATAAGCCAGGCACAGGAAGACAAATACCCTATGATCTCATGTATAGGTGGAATCTGAAAAAGTCAAACTCATAGAAGCAGAGAGTGGAATAGTGCTTACCAGGACATTGCTGGTAGGGAAGAGTGGGGAAACGTTGGTCAAAGGATACAAAATTTCAGTTAGATGGGAGGAATAAGTTCAAGAGATTTATTGTACATCATGGTGACTATAGCTAATAACAATGTACTGTATACTTGAAAATTGCTAAGAGAGTAAATTTTAAGTGTTCTTACCACACCAAAAAACGTATATGAGGTAACGCATATGTTCCTTAGCTTGATTTAGACATTCCACAACATACACTTATTTCAAAACTTCCTGCTGTACACCACAAATATATGCAATTTTTTCAATTTGAAAAAAAAGAAATAAAAATATCAAGAATTAGAGTATTTCATATAAAATATAGAATATAGATCTCCATCTTCTCTTAAAAAGCTGGAAGATCTGACATCACTGGGCCAGCATTCATCGTGAACTCCCCCGAGCTGAAGGTCCATTGTTCTCATTAGACAAGGCATTCCTGGGGGGGTTCCACAGTTCTTACCAACCTGTATTATTTCACATCCTGCCCCATTGCCCATTTCATTGCCAGCTTGCCCCCTGAAGCATTAGCATTTACAAGCACTACATTTAAAACAAGAAAGGCCAGTTAGCAATGTTGTTTGTTTGGAATCCCGTCTCCTAATGTTTAATCCAAAAAGAAAACACAGTCCTTTGCCTTAAGGAATCTAGTGGAGGAGATGGGACAGGCATCATCTAAATTAATTATATATTTGGCCCCCAAATCTTGCTTTTCTTCACATAGTTTGTGTCTGTTAGGAAATGATCCTGTATTTGAATTTTTTTTTACCTATGTTTAAATTTTACCTATCTTGACATTTGCAGTAGTTTCTTTCAAGGGGAGCCAGCATGTTTACTACCAATTTTAACAGGTATGTTGTCTTACTTAAATACCTATCTCCCCAGAAAAGTAATTAACAGAATGTTTGTTCATAATTTTGCACATGGTATTTTCTTGTCGCTAACAATTGCCTTCCTTATTGCTAATAATGCCCTTTCTATTATCAATAATGCTGGGAGGCAGACTGATCTGGTAACATGGGTTTGAGTCAGGCACAACCAGATCCAAATCCAGGTCTCTTAGTCCTTGGGCAATTCTTACTTCTCTGTGCCCCAGTTGAACCATCTGTACCACTGGGATACTTTTCTTGAAGGGGCATTTCATGGAGTTAATGGGATGCTTCTTTCTTCCTTATTTTAAACATAATACAATTTTCTCCAGCTCTCCAAACTTTTTTCTATCTGCAATGCCATAAACACAGTTTAACCTACATCATTAAGTTAATTCACGGTTGGAGCCACTCTGTTAGGTGAAATAAAAAGCTTTGTTTGAATGCCATAAAACTCTGCTTATTGCTAACCTTTGTGGTTAGTGTGCAATGAAGGACAGCCCTCGTGATGATCAGCTGATCACAGGAGGCTAACCAGATGATCAGACACACTTTGATTTCTGAACTGCATGTGTTACCTGCATGTTGTAGAGTCTTCAATACTTACAGCTTTTACAAAGTGCTTTATTGTTGACATTGTACCTCCCATTAAAATACTGGTGTATTACTTGGTTAATAAACACTTATGGAGCTTTATAAATCTAAAGTCTAGTCATGAACTCAGTTTATTAACCATGGTAAATACCATTTGTGTACATGTAATTGGTATCTGGATTCGCTCACCACTAGACAGAATGCTAGAGAGTTCTAGTTGTTTTGCAGATTGCTTCTACAAAAGTGGGCTGTTAATTCATCACAAGAACGAGGAGCTTGTTCTCCTTTTTAGTGAATGTAAAATCTTCTCCCTAGCCTGGCTTAAATTTCCAATTTCTTTTTCTATATGTGGTTAACCTTCACTATGGTGGTTAGTGTCAGGGAAATAGTATAGCCAAATCTGATCAAATGTCACTGACCTACGAACAGCAAATATTAACCCAGTTTGAAGGCCTGAGAACCAGGAAAGCTGATGATGTCTTAGGGACTTCCAGGAGGAAGTGGCTTTGCCACTGTGAATCAGAGTGCTCACTGCACAGACTCAATATGCAGGAGTGCTCACACCCCTGCTAGAGTCCCACCACAGCTAAAATCGGGTGCCTCTGCTGTGTGTGAGGGAGGAAGACATTCTGTTGTTATTGTCATCATTCAGTCAATGGGATTTCACCCTATTGATTCATTTTTATTCTCTAATGTTTTCTTTATGATCCTTCTAAACCCTCCCCTTTATCACTGGGATTGGAGGCCTAAAAACTACATTTCCACACTCACTCTTACTGGCAGAATTCCAGTTTTGATTCCTCTCCTGAGAGACACTCGTGTGATGTTTGAAGGTGAGAGAAACGCAGACGCCATCGTGCTCCTGCAGCACAGGCAGCTGGGTGTGAGCACTTCAGCAGATGACAGACATGAAGTTTGGCTGGGTGTCTTGCTGTGAATCACCCACATCCTGTGAATCACCACAGGATCCTGCGATTCCTTCATGTTCTGATTATCTAAATGTCAGTGGTAGATTCCATAATTTATGATTCTCCAGTCGTTCCAATGGGTAATGAGCTTCTAATCCCTGTATTAAACCTCTTTCCACATCAAATAGTGTATTCGTCAGAGTTCTTCAGGGAACAGAATAGGTTGTGTATACATAAAGAAAGAGATTTACTATAAAGAATTAGCTTATGCAATTATGGAGGCTGGCAAGTCCCAGGATCTGCAGGGTGAGTTGGTGACCCAGAGATCCAGGAGAGCTGATGGTGCAGTGCCAGTCTGAGTCCAAAGGCCTGAGAATCAGGAAAGTCAATGTTGTAGTTCCAGTCTGAAGGCTCATTGCCTCTTTGCTATAAGTTCCCTAGGGGTTTGTTGAGGTTCCTGTACCTAGATGTCTAAATCTCTAGCAAAACTAGGGACGTTTTCCCCGATTATTCTCTCAAACAGTTTTCCAGCCCTTGTGCATTTTCTTCTTCACCCTCAGGGATGCCTATGATTCTTATATTTGGCCATTTTACATAATCCTGTACTTCTCATAGGCTTTGTTCATCCCTCTGAATTCTCCGTTCTTTATTTTTGACTGACTAAATTAATTCAAAAGAATTGTCTTCTAGCTCTGAGATTCTTTCTTCTGCCTGGTCTAGTCTATTCTTAAAACTTTCCACTGTGTTTTGTATTTCCTTAAATGAATTTTTCACTTCCAGAAGTTCCATTTGGTTTTCTTTTAATATGTTGATCTCTTTAGTGAATTTTTCATTCATTTCCTGAATTGTTTTTCTGATTTCTTTGAGTTGGTTTTCTGTTTTCTCTTGGATTTCATTGAGCTTCCTTACAATCCATATTTGAGTTCTTTATCTGTCATTTCAATATTTTTGTTTTGATTGTTATCCATTGCTAGAAAGCTGGTATTCCCTTTTGGGGGTGTCCTTTTGCTCTCATTTTTCATACTCCCAGAGTTCTTTCACTGATTCCTTCTCCTCTGGAGCAGCTGTTGCTTCTTATATTTGAATTTTCTATTGCTTAGGTGGGGCTTTTTCCTCCTCCCTCACTTGTATGGGCATGTTTGTAACATATGTTGGGTAAGAACTTTGGCTTTGTTTGTGGGTACTTTGATGGCACTGTAATTTCTTGATGGATTCCTTAGTTATAGATATCCTTAGTGTGACGGTTTTCTCGGTTGCTAGTCATTTGTAGGCTGTAGCAGTGGCAAGCCATGTGGGTGGGCAGATTCCCTGTCTCTCTTTGATGGGGGAGGCTGGAGGTCTTTGAAATCTTTTCTCTTTTCCCAGCCCTGTAGTCTTCTTAACAGTGTGAATTGTACTGGCACACCCAGTTTAATCTCTGAGACTGTAGGTGGTACCTGTGGGTGAGAATCAACCACACCCTGTAAGATTCAGTCAATAGATGCTATAAAGGGCTGTGCAGATTGACCTCCCTGTCAATAGGTGGTGCTTGCCAGAAGACACAAGCTGCACTGTTGTTTCGGGGACCTTTGACCAGCTCTAGTCGCTCAGGAGATACACTCAAATGCCCCAAGTGGTGGGTGGGGCCCTGGAACTTCCAGGTATGTCCCTATTCTCTGCCACAGCAGAGGTGGGTGGGGGAGTGAGGCTGGGCAGGGCTGGGTTGGGTGAGCCTGCCCTCAGGCTCTATAAAAGCTGGCAATGTAGCTGTGTTGGAAGCTCAAAGGTCCACTCTCAGCTTTTGGGGAAAGCCACCAGGGAGGGGCTGAAGTGGGCCCAGCTAACCAGAAAGCTTGCTTGTGGAGATGGGGCTATCTGAGATTCACACTCTGGCTGTCAGGAGTGGGTTTGGCTCTTCACCCTGCTCCCTGCTCCCTGCTCTGCAGTTTCTCTTCAACCTCTGCCAGCAGGCAGGAGCTTGAACTAGCTAAGTTCCCCCATGATCGCACTGCAGGCTGGAGAACTTCCCCACCCAAGATCCCAGCTTGGGCTGAGAGCATGGCCTTCCTATGAGGGGAGGGGTTCTCCATGAGTACACCACAGCTGGGACCCGCACTGCACTCTCCTCTCAGTTCTGTCCATGCAGGCTCCCTCACCTCCTGAGATTAGTTCACAAATCTCCCCTCCCTAACTCCAAGCAACACAATCAAGTCCTGGGGGTTTCGGATCTGTCCTGCAGGCCTGCCCTGGGTCCCCAAAGATCAATCCCTGACCATGCCAGGAAGAACTGTGCAGGTTCCTGGTTGCCTATGGGGTACTCAAACAGGTTTGATGCCCCTCCATTGTGGTGTCTGCCCTGCTCTGATGGAGTTACCAAACATGCAGCACCACGGAGGGCTAGTGAGCAGAGAGCTCGCAATCCAAGAACTCCTTAGTCCACTGCAGGACTTTAAGAGGAAATGGTTTGAGCCCCACTCTCTGTAGAAGTCTCAGTGTGTGGCTTAATTGTCTCTCTCCACTCTCTGTAGAAGTCTTGGTGTGGTGGCTTAATTGTCTCTCTCAGCAGCTGCAAGTGGTGGAAGGAAGAAGGAGGAAAAGGGTCTGGATGGAGAAAGCTAGTACTCTGGTCATCTCTGTCTCCCTCTCTGCAAGGCAGCCTGCCTGGAATGTCCAGGCTCCAGGGTTACACGAATCCCCCCGGGGATTCACTGGACCCCTGTGACTCCTGCAGATGGGGCCAGGGTTGGGAAATGTTTGCATGGGAATGAGCAAACCAAAAACCGAGAGGCTGAAGCCCCCTAGGGAGGACAAAGGTACACAGTGGGTAGAGAAGCAATATGGCTCCTGCTGTCTTGGTTTCAGTCTGTGGTGATGGGAAGCACCCACAGAGCCTGGGAGCCTGATATTAATACTTTGTCCCCAAGAAGCTCCCAGTTCCCTAGGGGCAGCAGCTTTTGGACTCAAAGGGGCAGAAAGCCTCTCCAGCAGGTTGGAAGCCCACCAAGTGTCAGAGATGTGAGGGTAGGAGAAAAAAACGCTTCACCTACCATTTTTGCTGGACTCCAAGCCTCTCAGGGAATATCATCACGCTTCCTTTGATCTCCTGATTGTAATTTCTACCTCCCTTATCCATCCATTGTGCCATCTTGGATCACAGTTTGTATCATCTTTGATCACAGTTTGGCTGTTATAGTTATTACCATATCTACCTATATATAGACTATTCATGTATGACAAGAACTATGTTGATTTCTTTTTTCAACTTTCTGCACTTAAAGCCTTAAAATGGTGCTTTTCACTTAGCTGGTGCTGAAAAATTCAGCATTGAATTGGAATCCTATTTTTCTTTTTTTTTCTTTTTTCCTTGATCTTTTCTAACCGAAATTCAGGATTCCACTGCATGGTTTTTGTAGATCCTGGAATTAAAATGGCCTTTAAACAACACTGGGAGAATCTCTTAACAGACACAAGATCACTAAATGTACACAGACAGTCCCACATCCTGAAGGAAGTTGGAAACCAAGTCAAGAGGAGAGGAGAGAGCAGACCATCCAACCAGGCATCCCTTCAAAATGGACTAGTTCAAGACTGCCTTTCTCACTTTGTGCAAAAAATTATTTACCAGTCTAGCACATAACATTGGCCTTCCCCATAATTTTATAGGTGATTGTTAGTTAGATAAGAGGGTTAAATGGAACTTTTCCCCAATAGCAGCTTAAAGAAAGAAAAGTTGGGTTTTCTGTCCTAAAGAAACTTGATTATTTCTTAATGGTTAGGCTACTAGTGTGTTGATAATAGTGAATAATAGGTTAAAGTTATATTTTATACCAAATGAATTAACCTTTCCAAATCTCAGTTTTCTCATCTGTCAAATAGGATAGTGGTAACTTTCCCTAACTTTTCAGTTGCTGCGATAATTAGAGATAATATTTGTAACACACCAACTTAGAATAGTACCTGGCACACAGTAGGCACTCAGTAAATGGTGGGCATTGACAGACAGGCTCTATGAGGATGAAATTGAAATATCAAATCATTTTATTCTCGCCAATAGTCCAAATATTTTTCTTTTTGCATATTTTAAATATTGATATATGATAGTTGTAAGTGCAAATATTTTTCTAATTAGAAATTTAATTACAAAGTAGGACTCTGATAATATTTTATCAAGTATTAATTTACAAAAAATATTGTTATTCAACACTAGCATAGTCACTTAACAACATTCATTGGTTTAAAAACAGGAAAGTGAAACCAGTTATGATCTTAAGATCTAGAGCAGCTCCCCATATACTGATTAAATACTTTAAAGAAGGATTTCCATATGTTTTAGCCCTAGCTCAGAAGCCAGTACCAGTAGATGTTGGTCGCATAAATGGGACATTTAAAAAAAAAAAAAAAAGTTACGTGCTTCATTCATATGACACCATAAAAATGGACTAGAATCCATTGTTTTCTCAAACGGTTCAGATCTGAATGTTAATCTCAAAATATAAGGAAAAAAGCTTCACTGTACTACTGTAATTAGATTAATGAGGATTATATAAGTGAATCCTTTACCTCAGGTATGTTATTTGGCAAAACTTGTGTTGCCTCAGGAGCAGATGGCTCCTCCTCTAAAAATGATCATAAGGAAGAAAAATGTGTCTACTGTCAGGGGCAGAGCTCACATGGCAGCTGGTCAGCTAATGGATCCTATAATTGGCAAAGAGATCGGCTTCTGCAGATAAAGGAAGAAGCATAATCATGTTGCTAAAAATATACTCCAGTGTTTGGCTCTTAAGATAACAAATGGGCTGACACAGGACCATATGCATGAAGCTGAGAATACCTTGCAAAATAGCTGCAACAAGGTACGCTGGGACACAGACAAAATAATAGACCACTGTGTCTTGGCTGTCAGACCCCATTTGACATAACTAAAATATCTCGTACATAACCGATGAACACTAGGGTGCTCACATGGCAGAAATACTCTCCAGGGTTTAGGGGGATGGGAGGGTAAACCCGCAACTAAAGGACATGGGGAGCATTGTAGGGGGGAAGGGCATGCCCCTAACCCTTGCTTGGGTGAGGCAAAGACATAAAGTGTAACCTTAATGTTTACAGGGTACCCTCATAATACCCTGAAATAAAATAAATAAATAAATAAAATATCTCGTACAGTTTTTCCACTTACTAGGAACATCAAGAAGAATAACACAAAATCATCAACGTGGCAGTGGAAGAAAAAGCTCACAGAAATGTGAGATCTGATAAGTGAGTAATGCAAATGATACTATA
Source organism: Indri indri (assembly GCA_004363605.1). Taxonomy (NCBI): domain Eukaryota; kingdom Metazoa; phylum Chordata; class Mammalia; order Primates; family Indriidae; genus Indri; species Indri indri. The sequence continues at coordinate 30,366 of RJWJ010009900.1, read as the reverse complement.
TACATAGTAACAATTTCTATCCTCAAAATAGTCATGTAACAGGGACCATTTATTTTAACACAGTAAGATCAGATTCACCTGATTGGGTTCTGCGACTTAGTAGAGATTTGATTTTGAGTCACAATATATTAGTAGCTGTATTACTTAGGGCAAGAATCCATAGGATTATTTCGAGACTTAGTCTTCTCATCTATAAAGCGGAATTAGTAAAATCAAGGGATACTGTAAAATAGAATAAGATAACAAAACGGAGTGTCTGATAGAAACTATGCTCATCCTTTTTGTCTTGAATCTAAATTGAGTTGAAAATAAAATAAGGAATTCAACCTAAATATTTGTCAAGTTGATCCAATCAAAGTGAAGCTTAATTCTTTTGTTTGGTAGTCACAGTATGAAAATAGCTTTCTGCCCTGTGTGTGAATAAGAAAGTACATATCATCAATATACAAAAGCCAGTTACAGTTTCGCGAACTTGCAACAAATATTTAGAAAACATATTTTAAACATATATGTGTGTATACATGTATATGCAAATGCAGTCAAAAATATAAGCTATCTAGAAGTAAAAAACTAACAAAACATGTACAAGACTATTCACAATAGCTAAGACATGGTATCAAACTAAGTGTCCATCAATGGACAAACAGATAAAGTGTGGTATATATACACAGTAGAATACCGTTCAGCCATAAGAAAGAATGAAATCCCATCGTTTGCAGCAACATGGATGGAACTGGAGGTCATTATGTTAAGTGACATAGGCCAGGCACAGAAAGGCAAATATCACATGTTCTAGCTCATATGTGGGAGCTAAAAAAGCTGACCTCATGGAAGTAGAAAGTAGAATGACAGTTACAGAGTCTGGGAAGAAGCATAATGAAGAGAGGTTGGTTAATCGGTACAAATATACAATTAGAAAGAAGGAATAAGTTCTAGTGTTTGGTAGCACAGTGGGGTGACTGTAGTTAACAATTATAAATTGTATATTTCAAAGTAGCTAGAAGAAAAGATTCAAAATGTTCTCAACACAAATGATAAATGTTCAAAGAGATAAATAGCCTAAAATGCACTGATTTGATCACTACACATTGTGTACCTGTATCAAAATATCACATGTACCCCATAAAGATGTACAGTTATTATATCAATCAAAACAATTTTTAAAAATGTGCAAGACCTTTAATGAGAAATGTGAAAACTTAATTGAAAGACATTAAAGAAGATCTAAATGAAGAAATATCATATTCATAAATTGAAATGTCAATATAAAAAAGTTTCACTTCTAACTTGTTCTGTACTATCAGTGAATTTGCAAGGAAAATTCTAATAAGTTTTTTCAAGAAACTTGATAGGTTGGGTATTCCAGAAGCAGACGTTGAGATGGAGTTTGGGGTGCTAGTGGTGAGGAGGCCTTCGGCTGGATGGCTTTTTAAAATATTTCCTCCAGCTTCATTTGCCTCATTAACAATGGTGTTTGTCTTGGAAGTCTCTCTTTGGTTTTATAAACTGACGGGATTTCCTGTTTGTTACAAATGCATGCAGCTCTAGTACTTCAATAAGCTCATCATACATTTACACCATGTTGTCTATAGACACTTTTTCTGTAGTGTTAACAACGTCATCTTCATCATCACTATTATCACAATCTCCTTGATTCAAACCATTTTGGCTATTTCACTATTGGTCATTGAATAAACAACCAGAACCTCATTATCAATGTTAAAGCTTCTTTGGTATCCACTTCTTCCAGTTTACTGATGGACTCTGAAGGCATATTTTTTCCATATGTAAGGAAGTCAGACTCTTTTTCTTCACTTGACATATGTATTCCTTCAAAGTCACCACCTTGTCCATCATCGTTACTAAAACAGGCCAGAGGTTGTGCCAGGCATGCACAATTGTGTCTTTAGTCACTATTTTCCAAGCATTGGCAACGGCATATATGGCATCCTTCATGCTAAACTCCTTTTGAAAACTTCCACACCTCCCACTGCTGGCATGCTGTTTAAGAAAGTGTTTTTATATTTACTGTTCCTTGATTGTAAGATATCCTGGTCACATAGCTGAATTAATGAAGTCACATTTGGGGGAAAGTACAGGCATAAACATTACTTTTGGTGAGAATTTCAGCAGGAGGATGAATAGAACAGTTGTCAAGGAATAACAAAATCTTACAGCCATCATCCAGTCCAGCTTCCCTGCAGTGAACACGAGCCACTGATACAAAATGTCTGTGAAACCAATCAGAAAGGATGTCCCTGGTGACCCATGCCTTTTGTTAGCATAATAACGGAATGCCAAAAAAATTCACTCCTTAAAAACAGCGAGAACGCAAGCTTTTGCCTATCACAGCAAGTTTACACGTATGCGTGCCTGCTGCATTACCACATCCCAGCACAGTTATTCTGTCTTTGGCGTCCTTAATTCCTGTAGGGGCTGTCTCATCAGCTGTAATCAGTTTCTTTCTGGGGCAATAAATGCCAAGACAGTGATGTTTCATCAGCATGATAGACTTGCTCTGGCATCAGATTTTCATAAGCAATGACCTTGGCAAACTTGTCAATGAATTTCTCTGCTGCTTCGTGATCAGCAGATGCTTCACCACAAATCTTTAAACATTTAATGCCATGTTTTTTCTTAAGTTTCTGCAACCAGCTGTTAAATATTCAGTGTCCTTCGATTTTCAGTTCATTAAGATAGATCTTTGTTTCATGATCAACATACCCTTAAGTGGCAGGTGTCCACTATGATGCAAATGGAACCATTCTTTCAATACACAATTGAGATCTTCATTTTTAGCTTTATGCAGAGTTTTTTTCTAGTTTTCATTAACTTCCGTTCATCACTCTCAGCATAAAACTTGAACAGTTTATCCTTCTGCTTCTTGAGGTCGTATATGGTGGTCATTCGAACACCATACTCTTCTGTAAGACATTTCACACTTACACCACTGGTTTCAACAACTTCACTATCTGTGCTATGGATAAATATAAATGCTTCCTTTTTTTCTTATTACTGTCACCCAGAGGGGTATCTGCAGGTCTTTTTGATGTTTTCAACAATATCTTTGCACCACAGAGCAAAGGAAAAAGAAACAGTGAGTGACGAACATAGGTCTTGGTCCCACATGGGGCATAGTGGAGAACTTGCTGTTGGTGCATCTGCATGCACGTGTGCCAGGTTATTACCCTTCATGGGTGTGCTTGCAGGGGGGAATCTGGGCATGCAAAGAAAAAATGCATTGCAGCCAAAGGGGGGTTTTTGCCCTTTGGGATACTGAATAAACTGTGTGTTGTGTGCCTATGTTGTGACTGTGACCTATCACATGAGGTCAGGTGTGGAATTTTCCACTGTGGCATCATATGTTGTTGCCCAAAAAGTTTTGGATTTTGAATTTTCAGATTTGGGATGCTCAACCTGTACTATGTTGTTAAGAGTCTGGATTTTGTTTTCCCCCTTTAAAGAATGTTGAGCTTTGCTCTTGTACGGAGTTAATTTGCTGGAAGATCAGCTTTATAAGCCCTGACTTTGAAGCTAGAGTAGCTTTACTCTTTAGAGTAGTCTCTCTGGGATCTCAACTCATTGCTAATGGTGTCCAGAGAGGTCTCTCCACTATGGCTGGAACTTTCGTGACCTCAACACTGTGAAACCTTCAAAGGCTGAGCTTAGTATTCAACCAAACACTCAGATTTCTGGAGTCCTTCTCTAGTATCTCCCTTCTTTCCTGTACCTGCTTCGCAAATTCCAGCTGCCTCAGCAGCCCCCAAATCTAATCTCTGTTCCTTCATTCAGCCAGAGCACAGCTTTCTGTTTAAGCTCGATTTCTTTATGCTATGGTTTTAAAAATGCCTGCAGGCAGAAAGACAGTTGGATGTGGAGCTCCCCTTCTGTGTTTCACTTTTCTCAAGGATAACAGCCCTGTGCTGTTGTATTACATATTTTTTCAGTTTTATAGATATCCACAGTATCACATGTCGAAACTTATTTCAAAGCCAAAGTAATTAAGTACATCAGTGTTGGCTCAGGGAGAGACAAATTGACCAATGATACCCAGAGAACCCTTGCACGCTGTTGGTGGTAATGTAAATTAGCACAACCACTATGGAGAATGGTATGGAGGTTCCTCAAAAAAAAAAAAACTGAAAATAGAACTACCATATGACCCAGTAATCTCATTGCTGGGTATATATCCAAAGGAGGGGAATTCAGTATATTGAAAAGATATCTGCACTCCCATGTTTATTGCAGCACTATTTACAATAGCCAAGATTTGGAATCAACCTAAGTGTCCATCAGCAGATGAACGGATAAAGAAGGCATGGTACATATACGCAATGGAATATTATATAGCCACAAGAAAGAATAAAATCCTGCCATTTGCGACAACATGGATGGAACTAGAGAACACTGCATTAAGTTAAATAAACCAAGCACAGAAAGACAAATCTCACATGTTCTCACACATATGTGGGAGATAAATATTAAAAACAATTGATCTCATGGAGAAAGAGAGTTAGAATGATGGTTATCAGAGGCTGGGAAGGGTAACGGGGCAGGATAAACTGGGGATGGTTAATGGGTGCAAAATATAGTTAGATAGCATGAACAATACTTGATAGCACAATAAAGTGGCTATAATCAACAATAAGTTAAGGTATACTTTAAAATAACTAAAAGAGTGGAATTGGAATGTTCCTAACACGCACACAAAAAAAATGATAAATGTCTGAGGTGATGGATACTCCAATTATCCTGATTTGATAAATTCAAATGATATGTATGCATCAAAACATCACATATACCCTATAAAGATATACAACTGTTACATACCCATAATTAAAAATAAAATAAAATTTAAAAAAATATAGAGCCCAGAATGGATCTACCCACTTACGCTAACTTTAAATATGACAAGATGAAATTTCAGATCATTTGGAAAAGTATGGAAAATTCAGTGTTGGTGCCAGCATCTAGGTATCCATATGGAAAAAATAAATCAGAACTCATACTTCACACCACTCTCAAAAATAAATTCCAGGTAGAATGTAGATTTTCACATGAAAAGCCAATCTTAAAAATGTTTAGAAGGCAATATAACAAAATATGTTTTCAGAATAGGAAGGGTTTTTAAAAAAAATAAGACAAAATTACTAATTGTGAAAGGAAATATTGATAAATTTGAGTACATTAAAATTAATAATTTATGCACAACAGAAGATACTATAAAGAAAACGAAAAAAGAAGCCCAAAACTGGGAGAGGATACTTACAAATCTATATAACTAACAACATATTATTTGCAAGTCAATAAAAAAAGACAAACCATCCAACAGAAAATGAATAAAAGACCTGAAACATGTAATTAAAGAAAATTTAATGGTGGAAAGATGCTAAACACTATTAGCAGTCATAAAAATGCAAACTAAGACTGTAATGAAACATCTTTTCATACTCAAAAAATGGCAAAAACCAAGAGGTATGAAAATACCATATGTTGGTAATTAGAGCAATGGGAGCATGTTGGCATTGCTGGTGCAAATCTAAATTGTTACAATCACTTTAGAGAACAATTTGGCATCATCTTGTAAAGCAGAGAAACTCTTACATGTGTATAACCCACCATACCTTCCCTCTATTTTTTCACTTAGTAATTAAAACCTGCTTTATTTGGGATGGCAATGTGCTCAGCTGAGAATTAGCTTTCTCAGTCTTTCATTCAGATAAATGTGGCCATTGTCAAAGTTCTGGTCAATGGGGAATATTACATTCTTTCTTCCTGCTTCCTGAAATACAGGTGATAGCTGGAGCTCCAACAGCAATCTTGAACAAAGAGGTGACTATAGACTTAATCACTAGGGATGGTAAGTGCTACAGACTGGATATTTATGTATCCACCCACCCCCCAAATTCGTATGTTGAAATCCTAATCCTCAATATGATGGCATTTGGAGGTGGGGCCTTTGGGAGGTAATTAGGTAATTAGGAATGGGATAAGTGCTTTTATAAAAGAGACCCTAGAAAGCTCTCTCACTTCTTCTTACCATATGAGGACACAGCAAGGAGACAGCCATCTACAGACCAGGAAGCAGATCCTCACCACACACCAAGTCTGCTGGCACAGTGCTTTGGGACTCCCCAGCCTCCAGAACTACAAGAAATAAATGTTTGTTGTTTAAGTCATCTAGTGTATGGCACTTTTGATATATCAGCCCAAACAGACTAATATAGTGGGACAGACAAAAATAGCTTTAGGTCTCTACTGACTTTGCAGAGCCATACCAGTCCTGGTCTACCTACTTGGGAACAACTTTTGCAAGTGAGTGGAAACTCTGTGTATGTAAGTCATTCTTATTTTGGATTCTCTTTATATGTAGCTAAACATAACCCTAATTCTCACACCAAAATACTAATGCATACAAACATGAATAGAAAATTATCCATTTACAGTGAAAAAACAATTAGAAATCCAATGTATATTTTAAAAATTACAAATGATTTATTTACAGAGAAAAAGTGACTATAAATCCCATGGGGCCAGACATCTGAATTCTGAGTCTATATATTCTCTCCTCTGAAAATTTGCCTGGGCAACAGAGAATGAAATGCCACTAGCTGAGCAGTCTTCATGGCCAGCTGGGTCTAGTCAGAGACTTTGAGGACTCAAAATCCACAAGGGGGTTGACCCGTAGCAGGGGCTGCCTCTCAAGCCCTATGGTTGGCAGATTTCCCCCAGACAATACCGGGCAAACACGGTTCAGCCTGGCTGCTCCGACTGCCCATGTGGGCTCTCCCCTCAGAAGATACAGTCTTTCCATAGATGGGTCATCACCATCACTAAGGCTCTAGTCAGGCCTGCTACTGCTATTATTGATGTTAGAGTAATCTTTTAAATGCTTTTATTATTGAAAATGTAGAACACGTGCAAAAGCAGACAGAATAGGGTAATGAATCCCCTGCGTGCCCCTCCTCTCGCCCCAACAATCACCTCCCACAGCCCACGCTGCCCCATCATACCCCCATCTGCTTCCCTCGGTCCCAGATTATTTTGAAGCACACATCCTAAACATCACACAATTTCACCTGTGAGTATTTCAGAAGGTATCTTTAAAAGATACAGGTCTTAGAAATAATCACAATCCTATTTTCGTACCCTCAAATAACTTGTGAGCGTCACTTAAATGTGACTCTCTTACTGGAGAGACATTATATACAGCTAGACATAACCCTAACTCTTACAACAAAATACGAATGTCTCTAAAAAAGAATAGCAAAGTACTCACATACAGTGAAAAAAATTATAAATCCCACGGGGACAGAAATCCAAGAGACATCTCCGGTCCCCTCTTTCCTCAGCTGCCTTCTGCCGAAGATGCTGACGTTCTCAGCTTCCCGCGAAGCCAGGGTGGCCATGCGCCCCAGTCCTGACCAATGAGATGCAAGCGCGAGCCTGCCCAGGTGCTCCTGCAGAGAACTCAGCTCAGCTGTGCTCGGACTCCTAACCCACAGGAACTCCGAGATAATTAATTACTAGTGATTTAACTTGTTAAGGTTGCAGTGATTTTTATGCAGCAATAGAAAACTAGTACAGGAAGAAACTCGGGCAGGATATATTACAAAAGGAAACTCAGCAACTAATGGGCTATAGAGAGTAAGAGGATAGGAAGAGCTGGTAGTTGCCTCCCATCAGCAAGTACATATATTTCTTACAATTATATACATTTAAGGGTGGTATCAGTAAGGAATGCTTTTGACTGCAAGGAATGGAAGCTTCAACTAACAATAGCATAAGCAATTTTCCTCTCAGAGCTGGGGCAGCTGCTCAATAACGCTGTCATGGATTCTTTCTGTCTTTCTGAATCTCTGCCATTTCCAAGGTGTTGGCGTTTTGTCTTTATTTGCTGTGATTGGAGGATGGCTGCTGCCCGCTAGGCACCCCATGCATTCCAGTCAGGAAGAAAGGGGCGGGCAGAGGGTTTTGCCAGCTGATTCTGATCTGTTGTATTGGGAAAGCAAAAGATGTTCTAAAACCCCTCACTCAGAAGACTCACTAACACCTTCAATGGCCAGAACTGGGTTTTGTGGCCCCTTTTAGACCAACATTGGCCAAAGGGAATGAGATTACAATGACTGGTTTAGACCAATCACAATTCATCTCCTTGGGTTGGGGTAGAGACCCCAGTCATCAACTGAACAAATCAAGGTTTTCTTCACAGGAGCAGAGGCAAGAATGGATATTGACTAGATAACAGTTGGTGTCTCCCACCGTTGCACGGAACATTTCATCAGTAATCAAAATATTTGTTGGGCATGTCATAGTAGAGCATGGCCCAAGGTTTACTAGGATGTGTGTGTGTTGGCGAGGAAGGAGGATACTGGCATACAGATGATAATTACAGTGACCATCACTTTCACTGCAAAATGAAAAGTTTCTACTTCTGTATTGACCATAATATAATCCTTACCGTAGATACATTAGGCGAATTACAAAAACAGCAATAACATGCCCTACGAAAGCATATATCGATTTGTGCTTTTGAAAAATAGAAAATGTTTTCATTGGTATAGAATATATTCAGAGTAAACTTCTAAGAACTATTGAATTAAGTATTGATCCATACCTTGAACAAAATCTGGGCAAGAGACATAGGTAGGTATCATTTAAAATGTCAAAGTGATGCAAACACTGATGTGAGATACTCTCCCAATGAGATGTTGCAATCTGTCTCCGTTTTTATGGGAACTGCAACACCGACTTTCAATATAATTTACACGAGATTCTCGGGCGCCCCACCCATTCTAATTTATGTTAAGTACTTTGGATATCATGTTTTTTTCCCCAAATATTTAGTCTTTGGTTCACCGACTTTATCCTTATGAAATGTCTTTATGGAAACAATCACTTTTTCCAAACTCTAATTTAATGATATCGAATATGACATGAGCTTATTCATACTAGAGAAATTAATTCAGTAATTAATTGTTCTGATGTAAATTTGCTTTTAAGTGTGGTAATCAGTTCCACATTAGCATAATTAGCCAGAAATTCACTCCCATGTGAAACGGACAGACAGGAGTAGCTTGCCACTGATAACATAAAAGAAAATGTTTACAGCATTTATTTTTAAAGTGTAAATCTTCAAGAATCAGTAGGAAATGCTAAGAATATTTAGTTCAAGTTCTATTCAAATATATGAGTGTTCCAACATAGAAGATATTAATAATAAATATGACCATGTCTTTTCTAGTGAAAAGGTACTGGATTGGAAGATGAGTTATGTGGGCTCTGATACCAACCATGTTCTCAACTAGGATGTGTTTTAGAGCAGGACCCCAGATGGATTTCGATGGGGCTTTTCAAGCTCCTATGTTTACTAAAGATGCAGTGTGGTAAGAGTAATGCTAGTGTCCTTTTCTATTTGATGCTTTTAAAAAAAATTAAAATAGCTGAGCATAAGCATTGGGTGATGCTGTGTGGGTCTTAGTGATTTTCCACCCAGGCTATTTGCCTTCTCTTCACTGCACTAAGCCCTGATTCACTCTCTAGGAAAAAAAATCCTGGCCCTGAAAAGAGGAATCGGCATCAGTATTGACTCAGTTTTGCTGTGGGACACTTAAGGTTGTTCCTAGCATTTGCTCTCAGAAACAAGGCTGCAGTGAGCATTCAGCTGTGGTGTTTGTTTTGGTGCAGGCTTCTGTTAATGTCTCTGCAGAAGCTCCCGGGAGTATACTTGCTGGGTCAAAGGGTTGTGCATTTTTAATTTTGAAAGATATTCTGAAATTATCCTGCAGAGAAAGGTCATCAATTTAAAGGCCCTCTAAGAGGATGTGAAATTAGTTTACTACACGCTTGCCAATATTGGACATTTTCAATATTTTAAGTATTTCCCTATCTGGTAAGTGGAAAAGGCATGTTATTATTTTAATTTGCATTTTTGTAATTATAAATGTTCATTGCCCTCTTGTATCTCTTTTGCTATGGTCTGCTGAGTCATTTGCTCGTTTTTCTACTATCTTTCCATATTTTTTTACTTGCTTATGAGTTCATTGTATAGTCCCAAAAATAGCTCTTTGTCCGTAATATGTGCGGCAATTTTTTCCAGTGTCTTTTATATTTTGACTTTTACGATGCTGTTTTTACCATGCAGAATTTTAAAATTTTTAAGGTCATTTTTAGCACTTTTTTTCCTTTGTGGAATTTAGATTTTGTAATGTGCTTTAGAAGGTCTTCTATATGCCTGCATTATTTTTAAAAATTTACCCACATTTTCTTCCAAGACTTTTATAATTTCGATTTTTAAGTTTAATATTGGCCCATCTGGAATTTATTTTGGTATAGGAGGTGAGAGAGGAATTTAGCTCCCCCTATCCAGTTTGGACTTACCGACTATCTTTCTCTATTTCTTACCAGTGGGGGTGGTTCCTCTACATTAACTACCGAGACAACTAAAATTCAACTGAATGTATTAAATATCTCCTCTTCGGCCATGTCCTCCTCCTCTTCCTCCTTCTCTTTCTTCATTCCCTTTCCTTCTTCTCCATCTTCTCCCTTTTTCTCTCTAACCCTCATCCTCTCTGGACCCCTTTCCCTTCCAGCTCCTCCCCCTTCATCTCGTCGTTAGTCACTGTCTGCAAGTGAGAAAACCCATTTTACCTTTATGCTGCAAATCAGTGACTCCCTAACTGGAGCGGGACTGGAGGAAGCACTTCACCCTGGAAGGGTGTTAGATCCGGGAGAGGGAGGGTCATGCATAGATTAAAAACAAGGTAAAGCTCGGATCCATCCATTCGTCTCAGCCATAAACAAAGTGGGGATAACCGCCTTATTTTATAAAACAGTAGATGAGTTTTAGAAGGTGCAGAAACACTGCTTTATATAATTCCTACATCATATCTACCTACTTGCTTAATCAAGTGTCAACTGTATTCATATGATTTCAGAGTAAAGCTAGTTTTTTTTTTTTTTTTTTTTTTTTTGAGACACAGTCTCACTGTGTTGCCCGGGCTCGAGTGCTGCGGCGTCAGCCTAGCTCACAGCAACCTCAAACTCCTGGGCTCAAGCGATCCTACTGCCTCAGGCTCCCGAGTAGCTGGGACTACAGACATGCGCCACCATGCCCAGCTAATTTTTTCTATACAGATTTTTAGTTGGCCAAGTAATTTCTTTCTATTTTTAGTAGAGATGGGTCTCGCTCTTGCTCAGGCTGGTCTCGAACTCCTGGCCTCAAGTGATCCTCCCACCTTGGCCTCCTAGAGTGCTAGGAGCCACCACATCGAGCCTATTGCTGCCTTTTTGACACAACCCATTCTCTTCTTAATACCCTGCAAGCTGACCTCAGTATCCATTGCTGTATTGAAAGGGTTTTCTTCTTTTTTGCAAACATTCTCCTTTACCTCTTTCTTGTTTCTGATACTGTGCTTCATTTCCTCCTTTTAAAGATTCACTTTTAGGCTGGGTGCAAAGGCTCATGCCTGTAATCCCAGCACTCTGGGAGGCTGAGTCGGGAGGAACCCTCGAGGTTAGGAGTTCAAGACCAGCTTGAGCAAGAGCGAGACCCCGTCTCTACTAAAAATAGAAAGAAATTAGCCAGACAACTAAAAATATATAGAAAAAATTAGCTGGGCATGGTGGCACATGCCTGTAGTCCCACCTACTCGGGAGGCTGAGGCAGGAGGATTGCCTGAGCCCAGAAGTTTAAGGTTGCTGTGAGCTAGGCTGATGCCGCAGCACTCGACCCCGGGCAACACAGTGAGACTGTGTCTCAAAAAAAAAAAAAAAGATTCACTCTTTTTGCTATCTCAAATACAAGTGGCTCTTAATGGGGAGAAAGGGAGATGGGATTTCACCCCCAAGGGCATTTGGCAATGTCTTGACATCTTTTTGGTTATCACAACTGCGAGAAGGGTGCTCCTGACATTGACTGATCAGAGGCCAGGAATGCTGCTAAAAATCCTATAATGCACAAGACAGCCACCCACAACCAAGAATCATATGGTGCCAAATGTCAGTATTGCTAAGGTTGGGGAGCCCTTTCATATCCAGTAGTATAGTGCCTTCAGGAGCATTTGGAAATGTGAGGAGTAATGGGCATGATTTTGGTGGTTGCAGTGACTGTGTTAAAATTTATACTGGGAGCTATTTAGCCTGCTTTTGGTTACTTGAGTTTCCAGGATCTGTGGATTAATATCATTCATCAGTTTTATAATGTTCTTGATATCCTCCTTCACACATTTCTTTTGCCGCCATTCTCTCTCTCCTCTAGTTCTGAGAATGAAATTTCATATGCATTAGACGGAATGGTATTGTGACACAGATGTCAGGTGTTCTACTCTGATATTTCCCCTTCCTCACCGTTTGCGCTTCAGTTTAGGTATGTTCTATTGACCTGTATTCAGGTTCCTTAACACTTTCCTGTGATGGATCCAGCCTGCTATTGAGCTCATCTAATGAATTTTTCATTTGTGGTCTCATATTTTTCATTTCTACCTTTTCTTTTTTGTTCTTTTGCATAGTTTCCATCTCTCTGCTAAAATTTCCCTTTTTTCACATTTTCTATCTTTTACAATATTTACATAAACGCTTTTATTATTTATTATAGTTAATTTCAAATCTCTGTCTGACAATTCTGTAGTGGAGCTGGATCTGGACTTTGTCACAGCTTTAGTTTAAGTTCACCACTAACATCAAATAGTTTGAAAATAGTATTAATATTTCTTTCCATTCAGCAGATCTTGGGATTTGAGTGCTAGAGGATATCAGAGATCTTTGTGCTTTATATCTGAGCCATCAGCTTTCAAATGGTGAGAGATCTCTCTCAGCTTCACAATGTGGCTGCCAGCTTTTCAGTTCACTGGGGAGTTTTTTTGTTCTTCAATGCCATCCTCAGTTTTGGAGCTTTGAAGGATCTCTCTCCTTCCAGCCTTCAGAGGGTTGCTACCTTATACTCTGTGAAGCTCCAAAAATGCTTTAGAAAAGTATCTCCAAGTGGTTTCTTGATTTCTTCCAGCTTTTCTGTTCTACTCTGTCATGAGTTGCAGAAAGCCCAGGATGCCTCAGATGCTTTGAGCTTTCCTGTCTCATGCACAGCCGCCGGTAGCTGGAAGCCTAGAGAGCCTTGGATGAATTTCTCTCAGTTCTCGTGCTCTTGCCCATCTTTAGAAGGTGGCTGCCTTGAACATGGGGAGGATCCGGGTATATCAGAACAGATTTTTCTCAGTTCTCCTGCCCTGCCATAAGCCTTCAACAAACTATCAGTGAACTTGACAATGACCCATGGGAAAGTGCTGGAGGTGGGTGCAGACTCACTCGGTGACTGCATTTCCTTGCAATTCCCATCTGTCACATCTGTTCACACATGCCATTAAGTTTGTTAAAAATTCAGCCGCATTCATTTTCCTTTTGCCCCTCTGTTAGGGATAAGAGCAACTGTGGTTCTCTTTTCTCCTAAAAAGAGCCTGTCTCTTTCTGGCTTTTGGTTCCTTTAGGTTTGTTTGCATCCTCAGCTCTCTCATAAGTTTTGTAAAAAATATTATTTGTAGCTTTTCTAGCTTGACTTGGTTATTAGGATGATAACTATAGTCTATTATGACTTTCTACCCCTTAATTGGAAGCAGACATTGAACTGGAATTATATTTGAGGCATCCTTTCTCCTCATCTCTGGCCCTGAATAGTCTAACAATTTTCCCCCTTAATGTGATCCTCATGACTCTAGTTGGCATGAATCCCCATTACTTCAGAGTAAGCCTTAGAATATTGGCTTGGTCTCAATGATGGTCTCTCTGAAGACAGTCGCGCCCTCCTTCCATCCCTCTATCACGTCAGTGCTTTCACCTACTCCCTCCCTGATGTGGGTTCCTCAACTGCACACATCTACATGGGTCAGTCTGTAGGCTGGACTCACCTCTTTCATATCATCTTTTAAAACAACCATGTCCCAACTTTAGTACAGTGATATTGGGTAGTTTATAATACATTGGGAGGACTCAAGAGACATGCTCAGATGCTACACAGGCAAGAAAATCCCACTAGTGATCTGGTGGAGATACCTTGGTTGCCCCCACTATACAGTGCATCTTGTGCCTCCGGTACCATCAATCCTGACACCGGATGTTGCCTCTGCAAACTCTGTATGGCTGTCCTCACTGCCTCCCATTGCCGGAACTAACTCCACATGATATTCATTTATTCTTGCAACAAATATTTACTGAGCATCTACCATATGCCAGGCTCTCTTCTAGGGGCTGTGGAAACACCAATAAACAACGAAGATTCCTACCATTGTAGAGTATATATTCTAGCTGGGTAAAAAACTCATCCAGTGTGCCTAGGACTCTCCCAGTTTAGCACTAAAAGTCTTGCATTCTGTGAAACCCCTAAGTTCAACAGAAATCTGGAGGAAGAGCATTCCAGGCAAAGGCAACAGCCATAAACTTGAGATGAGTGAGCCTTATTATTAGAAGAATAGCAAGGACCACAGTGTGGTTATGGGGAATTGAGAGAGATTTAGGCAAGTTAATAACATTTCTAAGTTTCAGTTTCTTCATTAGTAATTTGGTAAAAATAGACAATCTTTGGCTAGTGCCTGGGAAGGACCAAAAGTCAGTGTATTCAATCACACAAAGGGCTCTTTGAAGAGATTAAGCATGTAACTCTAGGATTCCCTTGGCCATCTCAGCAGAAGTCAGAATAGAGGTAGAATTTTCCAGGAAGGATCTGTGGAGAAACCTCTTATTTAATGGAGTGAATCCCTGTGACATACACAAGAGACTGATGATGTTCTCGAGAATGTTATACCATCAGAAACACTGCCAGCTGGGCCTGAGAGGGACAGAGAGGGGACAAAATAAAAGAAGGCTGTCACACTTGAAGCTCTGACTCGGCGGGGGGGGGGGTGTCAGAGCATGAGGGGGTGGGTGGCAAGGGCAATATACATAATGTAAACATTTGTACCCCCATAATATGCTGAAATTAAAAAAAAAGAAGGCTGTCAGACTCCCCAAATTCTACAAGCTGATAAACTCCTAAGCTGATAAACTACTGAGACTGATAAACTGGCTGATAAAACTACTAAGCTATAAACATGTGTTACCCTCCATAAAAAGTAAAGATGACTCTGAGTACACAGCAGTAAGCCCAGAAGGCAGAGTCATTTCTCAGAACACTAGGGAAATCCCTAAGTTGTAAAAGTTCTTTAAAAAATGAAAACAAGATATAAATACAGCTTTGAAGGCAGAGAAATAATTTCAGCATTAATTAGAATAGATTTATTACATTCTATATTACAAAATCTGGAAACTAAGGTTCTCAATTTCGATTATATAGGATACACTTTGTCTTATAAAAATCTTTCATTTTTTTCTCCATAGTTTAATGTGTGATGTATATTTACCAAAGTGTAAAAAGGTGTCTAGTTAATATTCCATTGTGTTTACTTAATAAATACGATATTTATTTATTTTTTTTATTAAAAGGACACATACTTTTCAGGTTTCAATGGAGCACTGCTATCCTGCCATCTTTAGTTTAACTGGGTAGGACATGAACCTTGCTTGTAAGAATTAACACTTCCTGTAACTCTATGAAAGTGACCTTGGGACCAAGCAAACTTAGAAGAGGTCTTGTCCACTTTCAATTATGACCTTAGGTGGAATTATCTATTTTAATTTTAAAAAAATTTGATTAAAACAGCTAATTTCTTTCTATTTTTTGGTATAGACGGGGTCTCGCTCTTGCTCAGGCTGGTCTCGAACTCCTGAGCTCCAACGATCCACCTACCTCGGCCTCCCAGAGTGCTAGGATTACAGGCGTGAGCCACCACGCCAGGCTGGAATGATTTTAAAGTAGCTTTAAAATGACTCCTAAATATTCTGCAGACAGAGACACACTCAAGGTCTGTCAGAGAGAAGCAAGCAAGAAAACTGTAACTTTAAATATAATTTTTGGCAGCCGGATCTTATATCAATTGGCTCTCTTTCAGTTATTATTATGGACCTCAAAAGCCAACCTAAAAAAGAATACTAAATTAATTTGAAGTGATTTATGTTTATAATACAAATGAACATAAATAAACCTAATTTTCTAAGACTGGTAATAACTACCAGGCTCCTTCTTATCATAGGGAAAATAAAACCAATATCCTCCCAAAGAAACTTTTGGAATATGCTCCTTAACTCCTCTATAATAGGAAAGCATCTCGATCATTGATAAACTTTGAAAAACCTGTAACACTGCGTTACTTCAACCCACAATAATACCAGCCAGAGGTAAGAGGCTCATGCCTTATACTATACAAAATACATTAATAAGAAAGAGAAGTATAATGAAAATAAAATAAATAAATTCAAATATACTTTCCAAGGACTAAAATAGAACCTCTCCAAAAGATGGAAAGTATTTCTCTATCTCATGGAGAGGCAGTGGTCCGTGGCATTGCCTACTTTATGGGGTTGAGGAAATAACTCTAGTTTATTTTAATGTACCGTGTAATCTGGCTCATTTCCCATATTGTTCTGTGATCTTAACAGTGCAGTTCAAAGGAAAACTTGGGCCGGTGTTTCAAATGTCACCTTGATACAACCTTTCACATTTCCATGCTCACCTCAGCAATTTGTTTTTCTTTTTTGCCCCTTTCTTTCATAAAGTTGAGCCAATGATAATAAAATCGGCAAAAATGCACAATAGTGTAAGAAACAAGTTATCACAGTATCCAAAAAGCATTGGTTTGTTAGAGTTGGAAGACAGAGTCTTGATTTTTGAAAGCGTGGTTTCCAGTGTGCTTACATGGGTGGTGTTCTACTTGGATTATTTCTTGTTGGTAAATGTTTCACTTTCAATTACTTCCCCTTTTAATCTGTTTCTCCCTAAATTGTCCAGGCATTTTTTTCCCCTTCTGTATTTGGTTGGCGTTCACTCTGTCTCTCTCCCTTTCCCAGCCCCCACGATGGCTTGTATTGTAAAGTCTTTGGTATCAAGGGTACAGCTGACATGTTTCTGGCTTTGACAGAAGGTCATTTTTAACAAGGGAATTCTGGTTTGTGTTTGTGTAAAACATAGTTCTGTTTAGGAACACGCCAAGTCAGTGAGAGTCACATGATGCCTCCTAGCTGCACAGGGCTCTGTTTGGGTACAATAAGCCTTGGCAAAAAGGCACCACAAAATCAAAAGTGACTTCTAGGAATGGAGTCTGTGTCCTTGACAGACTGTGACCTTGACCACAGCTATGTCTTTGTAAAGTAAGCGGAAGAACTAAGATGATTTCTAAAGCCCTCTACCGGGTGTTTCTGTTTTAGAGACCTACCTCAGGCACAAGGCCTATTAAAAGAAAATAAAGAAATGGTGCTTCTGTGGTATAACGATAATGACTGTGCCTGACCGTCCCCCAAACCTTTCCATAAATACTTGCCACAATTAAGTCAAAGCCTTTTCAACATCAAAAATTTGTCCGTTGTTATAATTTTATCACTAGACTGCTGTCTTTATGGGAGTAGTCAGGTGATTTGACAGAATTTCCAACTTTACGTTTAGTAGTTTAAAAATTAATTGACTTCTGAGCTCTAAGCCTGGAATGCATAGGATATAGTCTTTTAAACAGTAATACTAAAATGGGTATTCCTGTAAGTTTTAACTGGGAAAATGTATTATTAAAAGATCTTTTTTCATCATTTCCTGGCCTTAGGATGACCTGCTATCTCGACTGAAAATTTTTGTATATACTTGAATTAAATGCGAAAGAATTTTATTTTAAGGAAAAGAGCCTGCATCCCTTATTCTGTCTCTTCATCAACATAAACTGCAGCCCAGAATCATTTCCCATATTCAATTACAAGAGTCAGGTCTTGGTCCAGCTCTAATTGACTCCAGGAGTATTTTATTTTTTCATCTAAAAGACAATTTAATTCACTGCCATATGTTTACTGGAGTGGTTCTCTGATCTTGGTCCCGATGGTCCATCCCTCTGTCCAAGGAACCCAGAGACTCGCTCTTTGCTCTCATTTCCACAGTTTTTACTAGCTTCATCTTCTTTTCCGAACAGCATTTAGTCGTCTGTGGTTTTTCCCTCCAGTGTCTCTCTCTTTTTGTAATCATTGAAGTATTCACACTTGAATTGAAATAGTGAAGTCAGCTTTTAATGCTAGATCAAAAATATCAGAGAGGAGCTACAAATTTCATAGTTCACAAAGTAATGGTATCAATCTGGATTGTTTAAAAGATACCAGAATCTTCTGACCTGAATGCAAACTACATTGGCCTTGAAATAATTTTACTCATATCTGATGACAGAGCAGCCAGAGTAAGGTTTTGCTTAGAATTTTCCAGGCCAATGACCATCGTCACTGACTTTCATTCTTAAAAGAGTAGGACTTGGAGGGTTTAAGAAAGTACTCATTTGGATGTTAGAAGATTCAGGATTACATTTTCTGGGAAAACAAATGCCCTCATCCAACTTATAAGAGTGTATGCAGCTCATGTTTGTGCAGAAATAAGATGGCCCCCTATTAGTTTCAATAGGAGATTCATCTTCCCCACTGTACAGTCAGCTATTGCTTGTGTAATAAACTATCCCCAATTGTAATGGCTTAAAGCAACCACCATTTATTACTTCTCCTGAGTCTACGGGTCAGCTCTGTGGTTCTGCTGATCTGGGCTGGGCTTGCTCGTGTGTCTGTGGTCAGTTGGCTGGTTGGCTAGGGGAAACTGATGACTCAGTCTCCTCGAACATGTCGTGCATATTCCTCCAGTAGGCTAGCTCAGGTATGTTCTTGAGATGGTGGCATAAATCCAAGAAAAGGGGCCCAATTGTACAAGAGGGCAAGCAGAAATATGCACACATTTTTCTAGCCTCTGCTTTCTCAAACTTGCTCTTGTCCCATTGGTCAAAGCAAGTCCCAAAGCCAATCCCAGAGGCAGTGTGGTAGGGCACTGCCAAAAGGCATGAAGACAGAGGGGCCTGAAAAGATGAGGCTTTAATGTGACCAACCTGCCACCCTTACTGAGGTATAACTAGAGCATGGCAGCCAGCAAGGCCGGAGAAAAGGGGCACTTTTTTTGTGCTACTGATATGTGAGGATGCAAGGGAGGAGGGGCCATGGAAGTAGAGTCCAAGGTTGCCAAATCAAAAACCTGGAGGTCCAAATCCAAATCATTTGGTCAAACACGAGATCAAGGGCAAAACTGAGGTGCACCTTTATAAAGGGGTGGTCAAAGAAACAGAAAAGCCTATGATAAGGCATAGAGTATTGATGGCCACGAGTCATTTTACCCTGGCTTTTACTCAAGTTCGGAAGATGCAAAATCTTTGCATATTTAAGGGCATAGAGGATATAAACTGTATCAAAGTGTCATTAAAAGATTCAAATACCTACAGGCAGTGAAGGTTTTGAAATTTCTATACAAGGAAGTTTTGTTTTTGTTTTTTGCCTTGAAGAAACAGTTGCTACTATGACATTCTTATACATCCTTAATATGTACAATCCCAGAACAAATTTCCTTCAGAACTAAGGGTTGGTAAAGCCATTTGCTTCTATATGACTTAAAAGGCTTTCTTTGGCTAGTCTGGCCTTAGAATTTCCATAATCCATTGGATTTTCTTCTTTTCCTTGGTTGCTAGGAAGTTCAGAGTTAAGTTTTATAGACCAGTGAGAGGGCTTTTTAGGTCAGAATCTTTGGACATGGTTTTTACTCTTTTCTTTTCTTCTTTGTTTCCTGTCTTTCATTTTGTATTATGTTCAGTTTTATTGTATTCCTGGTGTTTATAGAGACAGCCATAAGGAAATTGCAGTGGAATCATAGCCCATTTTCATTCCAGAGTGTCTTGGGATTCTGGCCTCTCTGGCTCTTATTTCTCAGAGAGAAAGGGCAGAGCAGGAATATTCTCATATTCCACTTGAGTTTGGCTGGTCCCCCACAGAATCTCAGCTTGGGGGAGTTTATGTGTAGAAATAGGAAACCAGGTTTCCCAAGAAACCAGCTGGAGGGCACCAAAAATGGGTGGCTGTTCCCACATTTGAGAAGTGTGGTCAAAGGGGTAACAATGTCCTCATAAAATACTCCTTCTCCCGTGTTATACTTTCTCCTCAGGTCGTACCCACCATACCATAGTAGAGATTTCATCCACAGGTGGCCAGATCTGGCAAATAAAACACGAGATGCCCAGTTACATTTGAATTTCGGATAAATGGTAAGTAATTTTTAGTATATGTCCCAAATATCTCATGGGACATACTTATGCTAAGAAAACTGAAATTTAAACTTATCTGGGCAGACTATATATATATTTTTTGGCAATCAAACTATATATCATAAATGGGAATAGAGTCAAAACATCCATACCTCTCAAATTTCAAAGACTGCTTTTAGTCTTTGCTGACTTTCCTATAATCACTTTTTAATTCATACCATGGTGTTCCTTTACAAGGTACACAATGGATAACTTTTTCCTAGTTACATTCCTTAAAAGCACTATTTTAAGTGTTTTTCAAAAAGCCAAATACTTCATAATTTCTCTTGTATTCCAAATAGCACTTACTTAGAAGAGGGAATGAAATTTATTATATCCAATGAGTCTGCCGTTCATTAAATCAATGTCTTTCAAAATAATCCCATCATGGATTTCTGCTCATAGTTATCATTGATGGTGGTTTCATGGTTTGGAGATGTGTAGGCAGGCCAATATTATAGAATCACAACTGCAATGCTTTTTTTTTCTTTTAAAAATATGTATTCAGTGAAATCTACAATGTGGTCCATTCTGTAGGACATTTGACCAAGTTTCTTGAAGAAGTCAGTAGCCCAGAAATAAAGAAATAAAAGTGAGGAGAGAATGTTCCAGATTAAGGATTAAGGCAGAGATAAGATTATTCATAGCCAATTAGTGGACCTTGTTTGGATCTTGATATGTACAAACCAATTTTTAAAATGATTTCTACAGCAAAGAGGGGAAATTTGATCATGGCCTAAGTATTAGATGGAATTAGAAATTACTGTTAGTTTTATTATATTATGTGTGGTCATACACTGCAGTTATGTAAGAAGAGGCACCCTTTTTCTGAGATTTGTCTTGGTTTGTTGTGTACTGCTATAACAAAATACCACGAACTGGGTAATTTACAATGAACAGACATTCACTGTCTCATGGCTCTGGAAGCTGGGAAGATTGAGGGGGCAGCATTTTGCTATGCCATCCAAGGGCAAAGAGAAGGCAAGAGAGAAAGGCATAAGGGGTCTAAACGTGTCCTTTTATAAGGAACCTACTCCGCCTATAAAGGCATTAATACCTCATGGCCTAATCAATCACCTCTCATTAGGCACCACCTCTTGACTCTGTTGCATTGGGGATTAAGTTTCCAACACATTCAAACCATAGCAGAATTATACTACAGAATTTTAGGCTGAAATAACCTGATGTCTGGAATTTGCTTTATTAATAAAAATTGAAGAAAAAGAAAGCATTGAGGAAATTAGTGTGGCAAATTGATGATACCTACTGAAGTCCTACGATGAATTTATGAGGGTTTCTGATATTCTCTATTTTTATGCTTTTTTTGGTAATTTACATAATACCATATAAAATTCAATCTAATCTTGAAATATTACATAGAAAGAATTCATAAGGATGCTATACTTTCTTTTCTCAACTTCTAAATGTCCTATTAACTTCATGTGCAATTTTGCTCCTAATTATAAATGCAGTATATACTCAATGTTTAAAAAAAAACAAAAAAACACAACAAAGACCAAAGAGAAGACAAAAATCACAGGAAAGAATGTGTAGACAATTTGAGGAGAAACAAAAAGGATCACCTGAAAAAATAATTTAAAATTTCCTTCAGGTCTCTTTTTATTATTATTACATATACTTGCTTTAAATAAATAGACTTGAGGTGAACTATTTGTTTAATGAATTTCCTTTTACTCCAGATTGGGTTCTATCAATGACAAACAAATGGCTGGAGTTTGATTAAGAACCCCAAATGGTGGATTATTTAAGTGGTGTTGCCTGCTTACCATAGCAAATGGGAGAATTTCTCACAGGGGCCAGGGCATTGTAGGTGATCAGTACAAATGCTTTCTCTTTTTCTTCTTCTTCTCTTCCCTTTCTTTAACTTTTCTTATTCAATTTCAGCTTCTGATCAAAACAATTCCATAATTTAGTAATTTCTCTGCCTCTCTGTGGTACTCAGTGGACGCTCTCCTCTTACTCTTGTATTCAATAGCTAACTGCTTGTTTTAAATGCTCAAGAATGCAATAGCTACCCATTTGGTCATTTTAAGATGTCGGCTTGATTTTGTCATCAAGAAGCACATCTGCATAACTCCAAAACTTCTAAGAATAAAGTCCTTAGAAATACACTAATTAGCATTATTTTAGAATAATGCCCTATGTAGCTATGAGCTGGTGAGATAATTTCTTCCTCTTGACAAATGCTGTGGTCACTGTTGTGCATGGATCATTCTGAACATGGGGAAGGAACATCACCACTTGTCCCCATTAGTGTCCTACAAACCCTGGTGATGGAAGGATGACCTAACAGTACTAAAATGCAGGAGAGAAACTAACTTGAGAAATGACTAAGCGGGTATCTGTCTTCCTTAATCCACATTTAAGCAGTTCAAATGTAAGCCTTCTATTAATATTATAAGCCTTCTGATGTGACGTGACTGAAGCACACAGATCATCTATCAAGTATTCCTGCCAAAACTTGAGTTCTAACCTGCATTTAATCGAGCCTCTATATCTGTACCAATTGCTTTTGCTGCAGAACAGATCACCCCAGAATTTAGTGGCTTAGAACAACAACCATTTATCATTTTATACTATTCTGTGGGTCAGATAAAGGATTCTTCTAGTTGGAACCATCTGGTTGAGGATGGCTTCACTCTTGATGTCATCTGAAGCTATAGGGGTGACTTGGTCACACGTCTCTCCTTAAGCAGCAGACTTGAGAGCCATGGGGCTTTCAAGAGCAGCGAGAATGGGCAAGACCCAGTGCACAAGCACATATCTGCTTGTGTCACATTTGCTAATGTCCCATCAGCCAAAGCAAGTCACATGGCCAGGCCCAAAGTCAACGGGAGGAGAAACAGGTTGCACCACTTGATCGGAAAAATATTGTCAGTTTTGCAGTCTAACCACAACATCTAACTTCTAGTTTACATAAATGCAGTAGAGGGAGGAAAAAGTTAAATGATATAATAAGGAAATAATTATACAAATCCATAATGTGGAACATTCTATGGATAACCTTTCTAGGGTTTTTCAAAAGTCAATGTCATAGGAAAAAAAAAAGTTGTGATATGGAGATAAGGGGATTATTCTAGACTTAAAATAACTAAAAAGATGTAACACCCAAATTCAGCGTATGAACTTTATTGGATCAGGAAAATAAAACCAGCCATAAAAATTCTTTGGACAACTGGAGAAAATTGAGTATGGATTAAATACACATTTACCTTTCCTTAAATATGATAATGGCATTCAGGTTATGTAGGAGATGATCTTTATTATTAAGAGATGTAAGGTGACATATTTAGGAGTAAGATGTCATAATGTCTATATTTTCAAATGGATCATCAAGTCGAGATGCCTATACATGATAGAGAGGAAGAGATAAAGCAAACGTAGTGTTATGGGTTGAATTGTGCCCCTCCACATGTCTATGTTGAAATACTGACGCCCAGTATCTCAGGATATGACTATATCTGGAGACTTTAAAGAGGTGATTAAATTCAAATGGAGTGGTTAGGGTGAGCTTTAATCCAAGAGGACTGGTATCCTTATAAAGAGAGAGTAGGACACAGACAGATACACAGAGGAAAGACCATGTGAAGACAGAGGGAGAGGATGGCCATCTGCAAGCCAAGGAGACAGGCCTTAGAACCAACCCTGCTGAACCTTGATCTCAGACTTCTATTCTCAAGAACTGTCAGAATGTGAATTTCTCCTGTTTGAGCCACCAAGTCTGTGGTACTTGGTTACAGCAGCCTAAGCTAATGCACATGGCAAAATGCTGTTCATTGTTAAATCTTGGTGAGGCTGTACAGGTGTTCATTGTGCTATTTTTTCAATTTTTCTGCATGCTTCAAAATTCAGATATTAAAAATTTGGGAGGGTGATATGGACTGAATAGCGTGTCCCCACAAAATTCACATGCTAAAACCTTGTCCCCAATGTAACGGTATTAGGAGGTAGGACCTTTGGGAGGTGATTAGGTCATGAGGGTGGAGCCCTTGTGAATGGGATCAATGCACTAGTTAGAGGATGCAGAGACTAGAGTTTTACTCTTCCACTATGTGAAGACACAGCCAGAAGATGCTGATGGTGAACCAGGAAGTGGGCCCTCACCAAACGATGAATCTGCCAGCACCTTAATCTTGGACTTCCAGCCTCCAGTGGTGTGAGAAATAAATTTCTGATGCTTATAAGCCAACAGTCTATGCTATTTTGTTATAGCAGCCCCAGTAGATTAAGACAGAGGGCAAAGCTTTCTAGGGCACCTTCTTTAGTCAAGCAGCTCTTGAGATACAATACTTTCAATCAATTATAATTGAATTCTGAAATATTGAGATTTGGCTGCAACTTTCCTTAGAGCATAAATGGGTAATTGGAAGTTTGACAAATTAAATGAGAAAGCCATTTCTCACCATACCAGCAGTTCCCTTGTTTCAAATTATAGGCCATTAGATCTAGAGAGAGACTTAGTGACATGATTAATTTGGAAAATTATTATGTGCAACAGAATAAAAGGACATTGTGGCCATTGACTTGAGTTTCAGCTCCAAGTTATTTCAAAACAGCAGCAGTGGCAGTTGGCCAACTTTGGAATACGGCGACATGAATAAGGGACATTGATGCTGGAACTATCCAAACAGTGCATTAACTCTGTCCGTCTGCCAACAGTTCAAACAAATATTTCCTGACAAAGTTATATTGCTTCTTTAGTAAACAATTTAGAGGCCTTAATCATAAGATGTGATCCAAGCAAAAAAGCAGTTCGTTTTGAGTGTATTGCCTAACTTTTTTCTTTTCTTCTGCTTTTCCGAGCAATTGCCCATACACCCAAGGGATCTGGCTATTTCTCTTCTCCCTAGAATCAATGAGGTGTAAGAAGAAATTATCACATATTCAGGTATTAACATTTTCAATGGTGCTTGCATTTTTTAGTAGCATCGAGACTCTAAGAGAGTGGTTTTCAACCCTAGCAGCACATTAGCATCAACTGGGAAGATTTGAACAAAACAAAAGCAATGATGCTGGGATATATTCCCAAAAATTCTGATTTAATTTATTCTGAGGTATGACCTTGGTATCAGTATTTTTTAAAAATTTTCCCACGTGATAATGGCAGCTAGGTGAGAACAACTGCCCTAACCTAAAATGAATTCCTAACCACAAGAAATCCATGCACTTCTTGGGAGGCAGGGGTTCAATACAGAGCCTTTAAAGAATTCTTTAAATCATCTCCAAAAATCTTTTTCTTTGATTTTCAAAGTCATTCTGGAAAAAAAGTTGAAGTATGCTATTAAAGTATCATTTCACTCCAATTTTTTTAAAGTGTTTGCTGGCATGGGATGCTATTGTGCATAAGAGGGTAAAGTATAATTATTGTAGTTGCCAGGCTATGACATTTAAAGTAGTTTTCTCCATTGACTTTCCCATAGCATGGAATTCCTGTAGTGCCCAGACCTTGATTTCTAAATAATAGATTTCACTAAAGGGAACCAGGGCTTCTTGAAGAAGGGGTAATTTTAGGTGTGGAACATGGAAAGTACATGATGAATCTAAGAGAACTGTTGGCCCTAGAGCAAAAATGCTCAAAGTCTCATGAGGATGTTTCTAAAAGACTTAAAGGCCAGAATCAAGAAGGTCCTATTGGCTAAACTTGGTACAATTTGAGCAACAGAAGGAATAATGGCTGTATGGTGATTGGAATACAACAAATAAATAAAAATCCCCAGTTCATAATGATACTCAAAACAAATGAAAAGAATAGTAAAAAAGAAGAAACTGATCTGCTACTATTGGAGGCAACTATTACAACTCCTTGTTGCGAAAGGAGAGAAAGAGTTAGACATTAATTCTGCCCACATAGAAGGAATGAAAGCTCATCTCCAGTTGATGGAGAAAAGCTCTTCTTTACAGATGGATGCTACCTAATTTTTAAAAACAGTCAACAAAAATATCACCAAATCCCAATGAAATAATTACTGCAGCAATCATTAATGGATGTTAGAAACATTAGGTAAAAAGTTAACAGGACTACTGCCTTTTTTAAGGATGAAGTAACAGGAATAAGATATACCCTTCCACTTGACACAACTAAAACACCAAAATGTATGAAACAATGACATTCATGCATTGGCTATCCGGCAACAAAGGAGGGTGACCCCTGAGAGATGGAAAACAAAGGAGATAAGCCCTCTGATTGCACCAGCTTATTGACTGAAGTTAGTTTTCAGGCTGCAGTGCAGGGAAGAGGCATCTAGGCAGAGTTCAGCGGTTTCCCTGAGTTGAGAGGATTGAGCTGGCAATTGAGGGAAGCCAAGATGCTCAGAGTTTGCAGGGCAGAAAAAGAAGTAAGCTTCCTTTAAAAAAAACCCTCAGGAAATATAAAAGAAATCTCCCTCAAGTATTCAACTGAGTGTTGATGAGCACATGCATGCAAGGAAACTACCGGAGACCAGGGAAAGAACCATCTGAAAAGATTTTAACCATCTGTAGTTAAAAAAAAATCCAAAAACCTTCCGACAAAGAAAACTTTGGGCCCAGATGTCCCCATTGGTGAAATAACAACAATATTAAACAGTCTTCCAGAAAAACTGTAGGAGGGAATCCTTTCCAACACATTCTATGAGGCCAGGTTATCTGATAATAACCAGATAAACATTTTATTTTAAAAAAAGAAAATTATGGACCAATATTGTTTATAAATATAGATGCAAAAACTCTAAACAAAAATTTAGCAAATTGAATCCAATAGTCTATAAAATTCACGGGCAAGTGGGGTTTATGCCAGGAATGAAAAGTTGGCTTAGCATGTGAAAATCAAATCAATATGTCTAAAAAGAAAAACTAGCAAACTATGAGTAGAAAAGGACCTTCTCAATCTGATAAAGGGTAGCTCTGAACCTACAACTGGCATCATATTTAATGGTAAAAGACAGAATCCTTACCCCCAAGAACAACTCTTCCTGCTTCTACTCAATATTATACTGGAAATTGTAGCTAGTGCAATAAGGCAAGAAAGAGAAACAAAAGGTATAGATTATAAAGGAAGACATAAAACTGTCTACTAGTGAAATGTAAAATGATATAACTACTTTGGACAATAGTTTGGTAGTTTCTTAAAAAGCTAATCATATACCTACCATATACAATCCAGCTAAGTATTTGCCTAAGAGAAATGAAGCTACATGTCCACACAAAAACTTGTGCATAAATACTCATAGCAGCTTTATTTGTAATAGCTCAAACCAGAAAATATCCCAAATGTCCATCAACATTAGAATGCATAAATAAAGGTATATCTGCACAATGGGATCTATTCAGCAGTAAAAAGGAATGAACTATTTATATACACAACAGTATGGATGTATCTCAGAATAATTACACTAAGTGAAAGAAGCCAGACCAAAAAAACAGTACATATTGTGGGGTTCCATTTATATAAGAGTCTAGAAAATGCAAACTAATGTATAGTGACTGAAAGCAGAGTTGTAGTTGCCTTGCGATGGGGGGCGGCGGGGAGAGGGCAAGAGGAAATTTGGGGGGCATGGAAGGGTAATGGATATGTTCATTACCTTTATTATGTTAATGATTTTTTAATTATTTTGCACAAGATTGCAGAGGGCTTGTCAAATTTGCCTTTAGTATTGTCTACTAATGGAATCCCTTTTTGGTTTTCCTTCCTTGGGGTGTGCTGATACATCAAGGAATTCCTGTTTTGACAGCCTCTTTTAAACAAGCAAAAGACATTGGTCACTTAGAATGGAATTTGCAAAGTAAAACTTCCACCAGAAGAACAACCTTAATATTCGTTGTAGGGATGGAGCCCTGTGACGCTTGATAGCACATTTATGCTTTTAGCTTTGGAGAAAAACAATGTGTGTTTTGTGGCTTTCTATCCAAGCAAACGTTAATGGCAAAGGAAACCGCCAACCTCCCTGCAACTAATCTGGTCTGTTTCTATGAAAGACATCGACTTCGTCAGACTCAGGACCTCAAATCACTACTTTTCCAAGATTTTTTTAAACAAGAAAGTGCAGTAGAAAATATTTTTCCCATAGAAGAAAATTTGCTGGCTTTCTAGGAGACAAGGCTTGAACATCTGAATGACCCTCAGGCAAAAAATAAAAATAAAAAAATGGGAGGAGGACAGGGAATGTTGAGAGTAAAGAAATGTTTACTTAGGACAATTGGACATGGATGAGTTTATTCCCGGCTTGACTTATTTGGTGGATATTTTTGATCAAATCAATGAGGTAATTTTTTCCCTTCAAAACCTTACATGCTATAAGAAAAGCTGCAGAGCCACTATGAGCTCTTCTGTCCAAACTGTTGCTCTGGAAAAAAAGGTGGGAGTAGGCAATCATACTAATTTTTCAATGCTAGGAAAAATGTTTCTTTAGGCTGAAGTAGAGAGTAATTTTTTTCCCAATTTGTGCAGGCAAAAATCTGTAGACACCTGGAATCCTGTAGAATTGTTTTGATGGTTATTTCTGCTCCAGTGATCTTGAAATTAAATGTGTATTCATGATCCTTAACTTGCTGACATCAAGCATGCAGATTTCTCCAAAAATGACCTCACAAAGGAATTGATGCTACATGGGTTAACCCAAAAGAGCCTTGATATCCGGTGCTGCTTGACTCAAACCTGTCTTTGTCTCAAAAAACATACTATGTTCTGATTCCATTACTACTTTTGTGAACTACATTTGTGAACAATTTTTAATCACTTCCCAGCCAAACCAAGAGATGAAATCCATTGACTGTCAAAGACGACATTTGCATTTCATCAAATAGTACCCCACAATTTCATCTTGTCATTGAGCTAAAGCAGCTTTGCTGTTAAATTCACTTTTTTTGTTGTTTAATAGATAAGGTGTCACTCTGTCACTTAGCCTGCAGTGCAGTGATGCCATCATAGCTCACTGCAACCTTGAACTCCTTCCTGGGCTCAAGCAATCCTCCTGCCTCAGCCTCACAAGTAGCTAGGACTACATGCATGTGCCACCACACTCTGGCTGATTTTTAAATTATTTGTAGAGATGGAGTCTCACTATGTTGCCCACGCTGGTCTTCAACTCGGTCTACCAAAGTGCTGGGATTACAGGTGTTAGTCACTGTGCTCGGTCTTTAAATTCATGAGAGCAGATTAACATGTACATTTTGTTTTATTTGTATATATGGAAAATTTGGCTTTTGCCTATCTTTGCAACAATTTCACACATTTTTAAAGAATGGCCATTAGTTTCTGCCTGAAATATGGGAGTAAAGCATAAGCATAAAGATCGTTTTTGTATTCTGTATAAGTGCAAAAATGAATTTTCTTTATTCCAAATGGTAAACATTGTGAGTTGATGTTTATTTGCTTTTTCCTAGGATGTGTGTCACTACTTCCCTTGGCTTCTCATAGTGGTACTATAATTTAAAGAGGTAAGAAACAATGCAAAAAGAATTAAGCTTTAACATTTGAATTGCAGACATCCATCTGTGGTTGGATTAGGATTCCTAAAGCATCGGACTCTTTCCAGTGTCCTAAAACCTCACCACGGAGACAGTCTCCTCTGCCTAAGCTCATTCTTGCAGAGTCTACTTCAACAAGTGAAAAATCACATGTTACCTAATCCTTACAAATTTGTCTTTTTTAACCAATTATTATTATTTTTTTATTTCAGGGTATTATGAGGGTACAAACATTAAGGTTACACTTTATGTCTTTGCCTCACCCAAGCAAGGGTTAGAGGCATGCCCTTCCCCCCTACAATGCTTCCCGTGTTCTTTAGCTGCGGGTTTACCCCCCCATCCTCCTAATCCCTGGAGAGTATTACTGTCATGTGAGCACCCTGGTGTTCATCAGTTAGTGCCAATTTGATGGCGAGTACAAGTGGAGCCCATTCTTCCAATCTTGTGGTGCCTCGCTTTGGATAATTTTAACCAATTATTTTACCACTTTTTTATGTCCCCTGGCCTTACTCAGCTGCCACGCTTCTCTGAGTTTACTTAACAAAGAAGCTCTGATTCTGACCCTACATATAAGAAGCAGCAGGAGGGACGCCACAGGACATCTTCATCATAGTTTTATATTTGAGGCTAATAATATCTCAGACTGTGCACTATATTTTGAACATAATTTCCTGGACTTTTTTTTTTT
>RJWJ010009899.1:0-48683 GCA_004363605.1 Indri indri | reverse complement strand
TATGGGGAAATACTTATCATTAAGAGTTTTAGAACAAGAATTTAACTTCAGTTCATCTTAATGCATAGTTTCTGAAAACTGCTGCCAGACCTCTGCTCTACCCAAAAGGAATTAAAAAATAAGGTCACGTCAAGGTCCTTGTCCTCATGGTAATAATGTGACCCAGATTGGCCTTGAAGTAATTAGAGAATAATGGGATAGAATCAAATTGATTTCTAAAATTGATTTCCAGATCTTCTCAAACTGGGGTTTAAAGACATTCTCTGGAGTGTTTGAATCCTAGGAGCATTTTTTCTTTTCAATTTCACATTTTTACTTGGATGCTAACCGGACCTAAACTACCTCAAGCTTAAAAATGTGATGTTCTTTTCCAGTGAATATTTCCAACTGCAAAACATTTTCAGAGAATGAGCATTTGGGTTGTTAAGTCAGTCAATGTTTCTCAAATTGAGCCCCTGGGCATGTTCTGTGAACTCTAAGAGATTTTATTTTTCTTCTTAAAAAGGGTTCAATGCAATTCCATCTTTGAGAAATATTTAATCTATCAGTTGCCTTTTGCTGTGTAACAAACCACTCTGAACCTTACTGGCTGAAAAACGATAGCCATTTATCCATTTTGCAATTTT
Source organism: Indri indri (assembly GCA_004363605.1). Lineage (NCBI taxonomy): Eukaryota > Metazoa > Chordata > Mammalia > Primates > Indriidae > Indri > Indri indri. Next base: position 48,057 of record RJWJ010009899.1, on the reverse strand, counting down.
GTACGATGGCGATTTGGGCTGAGATCTTTGGCGGGGGGCTTTTCTGGTCTTGGCTGGGCTCGCTCGTACCTCTCAGTGGTCAGCTGCTGCGTCCTCTGGGACAGGCTGGGGACTGGATGAGCTCAGCAGGGACAGTTCTGCATTATCGCATGTCTCCCAGCACATAGGGAGGTGGGCTTGTTCTCTTAGGTGGCACGTTTCCTACAGCACTAGCTAAAGTATGCAAGGCCTCTTGAGATCTAGGCTTAGGACTGGCACTGTGTCACTTCTCTCACATTCTATTGGTGAAAGCAAGGTACAGGCCAATTCAGCTTCCAGGGGTGGGGAACGGAACCCTCCTCCCTTATGCGACACACCCCTCCCCTACGATGCCACAAGGAAATGAAGGTAGAGCAGGAAATCATCACGGCCATTTTTGCTATTGCAAGCCATCAGCTAAATGTATATGAACCGGTGATTTTTCTAAGTGTGCTTAGTAGAAACCGCCCCCCACGCACGCCCCAGGGCTGCCTAGTGAAGTGCGATGGGTGGGGTGGGATAGAGGTCCCGGGAGGATTTACGGACAGTGGCTCCATAAATCCAGACTCTGTCTCCTTCGTTTCTCGCTAAGCAGCTCTGTTTTTTATCTGCTTTTGTTTATGTTTAACTGCTTTAATTTGCACAAAGGTTTGCATACCTAAAATATCAGAAATCAAGAGTGTAACAGTGGATGCTATGGGACGGTGGAAAGGTGAGAATTCCCTGTGAGTATAAATTTTGTTTAGGGGTGGGGGCGGGGGTGCGGTTGGGCAGGGAGCATCCTGGAAGAGGGTGACTTCAACAGGAAGGAGGAAGAGGATTCCCTTTGAGAGTCAGATCACTGTGGGATTCTTTTCACGTCCCTTAACCTGCCTGACATTAGTGCCTTGAACATACCAGGTCCTCAACCAAGTGCTTGATAAATCAGTGAATGAGGGACAGAGGAGCCACACTGCATAAAGATCTTAACATAGTTTCTAGAGATTAACTCCAGCGGAGTTTAATTAGTTTTCTAAAGAAGCGCTAAAGAAAGAAATAACAACTGAAATGAATGATCTCTCTTTTCAGTGTAGCAAACTGAAAAGAAGGAAACAGAAACAGAGCCATAAAGTGGTGGGTTTGTCTACTCTATTTATTTATTTAATCTGTTCTGATCAGAATTATCTTGCATAATATATGCCTACTAACACTGCAGCCACTGAAAGAAAAAGGGGAGGACAGAAATGTTCAGCAGTGGATAAAAGTTCTTGTCCATGGACACGTGAAACACCCATCTGGTCTCTGTGTTTTAACTCAGGATTCACGTTGTAAGTATCCTTATTAGTTTACTTTTAGGCCAGGTGAGGCCTTGGAAATAACCTGAACAGACTTGATTTGCCTGACTTTGAAAACCTGTATTGAACCCACGCTAGCTAATATTTTTCTTTGGTTCTGGTTTCAAATGGGGAAATATGCTTAATTATAGCTTGCATCATCGCTTGGAAATTGTAGCATTTATATGTTGATGTAACTTGCCCGAATGTAAAAGGAGGACTATGTATAGGTAAAGGGACATATGTAAATGGATCCAAAGCATGTTTGGCAAGGCAGAGAAGCCAAAAGGAAAAGGGGAAAATCACATTACCTGCCAAGCATTTAGGGGCACATGCCAAGTGTTGCCTTCACTTCTTCTAAATCTGTACTTGTGTTTGGTCTTCAGCCTTTTACATAAAACTCTCTTTAAGTTTGCCTCTAAAATCTTAGAGGAGAAGTGGGAAAGCCTTTGAGTGATTTTAGCATAATTATTTCTGGAAAAAGTGTATGCGAGTTTATGGTAGCTTCTTCAGCATCCATTTTAAATGGGAACTGGACTTAATTTTATATTTTAACATTGTGGGATGAAAGTGGATAATTTCTACAGATTTTGATCTATATAGGTTACCTTGTGAATTGTTTCTGTTCTCAAATGCAAAGATCTACATCAAAGTAGCCAATTGTGTCACATACTGCCACGTGATGCTATAAAACAAATGATCCCAAATTCAGTGATTTAAATCAATAATCATTTATTCCTGTGAAAGTTTGTGTCAACTAGTGTCTACTGATCTAGGCTTGGTACTAGCTAGGTGGCTGTGCTCCAAGTTTCAGGTCCAGCTGGATTTGACTTTGATAGCTCTGTTTCCTAAATATTTATCCAAGCGGGAGGGGAAACATTACCTGGAGGATGCTCTTTTCATGGCAAGTGGAAAGTTGCATAAGAGTAAGTAGAAATATATGAGGTTGTTTAAGGCTCATGCTCAGAAATGACATTCTGCCATCTCTGCTCACAAATTATTGGCCAAAGTGTGTGGTGTTGCCAAGGTCAAAGTCAAGGAATGGGCAGACATGCTCTGTTCCTTTTAGTGGGAGAAACTGTGAAATCGCCTTGGAAAGGGAGTGGATTTTGAGACGTGTGAAGGATCAGAAACAATAATGTAATCCACCAAATCAACCTCTGTGAGGATCTTGATTCTCTAGTGCTAACCTGAACCCAAAATCAATTGTCGATGAAGACCAAGATCTTCAAGGTGCATGTGATCACACTATTGGTGGGACTGCAAATTAGTACAACCTTTATGGAAAACAGTATGGAGAATCCTCAGAGAACTAAAAGTAGACCTTCCATTCAATCTGTCAACCCACTACTGGGTATCTACCCAAAGGAAAAAAAGTCATTTTATAAAAAAGACACCTGCATCCAAATGTTTATCACATCACAATTGCAAAGATGTGGAATCAACCCATGCCCATCAATTCATGAGTGGATTAACAAAATGTGGTGTGTGTGTATATATATATGTGTGTGTGTGTATATATATATATATACACACACACACTTATACACACACACACACACACACACACACACACACACACCATGGAGTACTACTCAGCCATAAAAAGGGATGAATTAATGCCTTTCACAATAGTTTGGATGGAACTGGAGACCATTATTCTAAGTGAAGTATCACAAGAATGGAAAAACAAACACCACATGTACTTGCCATTAAACTGGAACTAACTGATGAGCCCACATGTGGACAAAGGAATGTAAAACTTAGAAGAAATCAAGCGGGGGAGGGGGGAAGGGGTTAGGAGGAAAGGGGCAGAAATCTACCTAATGGGTACAATGAACACTATTTGGGTGATGGGCACACTTACAGCTGTGACTCAAGGCATTGCAAAAGTGACCTGTGTAACCAAAAACATTTGTACCCCCTTAATATTTTGAAATGAAACAAAAATAAAAGTAAGAAAAATATTTTCATAGAGAGTTCTCTAACATATGGCTGGATACAAAGTATGTTGGATGAGGAAATCAGAGACTAAATTTTTTTTATTTCTAGCTGTGTTTGCATTTTTTATATACCACTGCTTGCACTATTATCTGAGTATGAATTTTAACAATTGATTTGCAAGGAGTAATGTTAAGAATAATTTATATCAACAAGATACTTCATTTACTTTTATGAATTTTATAAAAAGTTGCTATAAAAGAATGTTTTAAAATTATGTTTCTCATTTTTTTGATTATGATCTTTGAATTTGCGTATCAAGAACAGAAAAAAATTCCTTGGACTTTGAAAGAAACAAACCACTCAATTTCAAATTTAGCTGTTTTGTTGTTGTTGTTGTGCTAGCCTTTGTACCTCTTTTCTTTCAGAAGGAAATAATTTTGTTGCAGACCCCAAACCTACTTAGCTTCAACTCTAAGTCCTAGTTGGATGCATCAGTGGTTTTGGAGGTGGAGCTGAATAACAATTCAATGTTAATAGTGTTACATTATTGACCTCTTCTCTCCCCAGATTGATGCTCTGCCAGAAATTGTGGAGGCTGTGGAAGGGAAGGTGGAAGTCTTCCTGGATGGGGGTGTGCGGAAAGGCACAGATGTTCTGAAAGCTCTGGCCCTGGGTGCCAGGGCTGTGTTTGTGGGGAGACCGATCATATGGGGCTTGGCTTTCCAGGTAATTAGACAAAGATAAATTTATAAAACGGGATGATTGGGCAATGAAACAAATGAATGAAACAAGTCAGACTGACTTACCCAATCATTCTTTATCTTTTACTTGGTTAGGGGGAGAAAGGTGTCCAAGATGTCCTTCAGATACTAAAGGAAGAATTCCGGCTGGCCATGGCTCTGAGTGGTAAGCTCACCATTCTCATTTACAACTTTCCTTTTCTTCTGTGGTCTGTAAGTCAGGCTCCTTGGTGGAGAGAAGTAAATTGGAAAGGGAAGAGGGTGGAATCCTTTGGGGCATATTAAATTTGAAGTTGACTCTGTATTTATAGCTCCAGTGCAGAGCTCTCTTTGAACTGAGAAACTGTACAGTGTGCACATCTATAGCAGTCATTAGCCTCTATCTCTGACAGCCTTATTAGGAATATTTTGGTGAGTAGAAGTACTTAAGGGTAGATGCTACATCATGCTCTTTCTCATCTCCTAACACTTGAACACATAAATCTTACTGGCTGCTCAACACCTCACTTGGATGTCTAAGTGGTGTCTCGAACTCGACCTGTTCAAACCTAAGCTGCTAACGTTCTCCATTCAACCTGCCCCACCTGTAGTCTTTCCAGTCTCCGATCAGGTGAAGCCCATAGTTTCAGTCACTCAAGTGGAGGATCTTGAGTCATTCTTGACTATTCTTTTCTCTCATACCCTCACATCCACAGGGGCTCGGTTTTCAAAATATAATCAGAATCTGGCCTCGCTGGAACTGTCATTAGCTCTCTTCCTGTGGATATCGTGGGTCTGCCCCTCTGTTCTTGCCTGCCTCCCCTCTCCTGGGCGTATTCTGATCGTGACAGCCAGAATGATCCCTTTAAACATGAATTCAAATCACATTACTCTTCTGATCAGAACACTCCCATGGTTCTTGGTTTACTCGGAGTAAATACCAAAGTCCTTGCAGTGGTTTACAAGGCCACCTGTGGTTTGACCCCAGTTGTTTTTCTGATTGCGGCTCCTGCTGCTGTCACCCTTCTTTACGCCCTCCAGGCCACATGTGGCTCCTTGAACTCCCGTGACTGTATCAGACATGTTTCAGCCTTGGGGCTTTTGTATTAACTGTTCCCTCTGCCTGGATGCTCTTCCCCAAGCTTCATAGCTACGTGAATAACTTCCTCATGTCCTTCGAGCTTTCACCTGCATTGTAGGTACTTTCTCAAAGGGGCTCACACTGACAACTCTATCTAATACAGCACTCCTTCCTCCACTCAGCTATTCAACTTTCAGTTTTCTTTCTCTATTTTATTTCATTCTTTGCCCATAGCACCTATCACCTTCTATATATCATCTATCGTATGATTTATCTTTTAAATTATATACATTCTGTATTCTCTGTCTTCACTTTAAAATGTAAGATGCGTTAGGCAGGGGTCTTTTTTTTGCCTTCGCTGCAGTATTTCCAGTGCCTAGAGAAGTGCCTGGCACACAAACAATAAATATTTGTTGAAAGAATAAATAAATAAGTCAATCAGCTGTGCCATTATCGCTGGTGACTATTTTGAATTTTACTCAGAATGAACTTCTAGCTGCAAAGAATGGCCTTGAGTTAATTATCAGCTACCACATTTTTGAAGATAAAGAGGGTTTCCTTTTCTGTAATCCCTATGATCTGGATTGTCCGCGTAGATAGAACTCCTGAGATAAATGGTCTACTCACTACTGTGCGGGGCCTGTGCAGACAGAGCCTCAATGAGAAGAATGCCATTCTGTGAATCCTCACTACGCATTTTAATTTGCTACAGACATATCCTAAAAGAGAGCTTTCAGCCACTGACTTTCTATTAAATGTGGCAGAAAGAATATACTCTTTGTGTTAATAAAAATATGTGCCAGTCATTTTGTGTTAAGGGCTGTTTAGGTAATAAAAATGGTCTCATGCCACATAAGATTTGGCAAGCCTACCTTGAATCATAAACCTTACATTTGTCAAATTTTACATTCCTTGGGAAAACGATTACCTGCCTGATTATTATTGCATTCATTTCATATTAAATGTATGCATTATTTTTTCAGGGTGCCAGAATGTGAAAGTCATCGACAAGACATTGGTGAGGAAAAATCCTTTGGCCGTTTCCAAGATCTGACAGTGCACAATATTTTCCCATCTGTATTATTTTTTTTTTTTCAGCATGTATTGCTTGACAAAGAGACACTGTGCAGAGGGTGACCACAGTCTGTAATTCCCCACTTCAATACAAAGGGTGTCGTTCTTCTCCCACAAAATAGCAATCCCTTTTAGTTCATTGCTTTTGACTTTTCAATGGGTGTCCTAGGAACCTTTTAGAAAGAAATGGACTTGCATCCTGGAAATATATTAACTGTTAAAAAGAAAACATTGGAAATGTGTTTAGACAACGTCATCCCCTGGCAGGCTAAAGTGCTGGAAAACAAAAGATAGCCTTTGGTAAAATTGGAGGTAGTGAACGCTGAGGTGAAAAGATAGCGATCGCACTGTGTTTTAACCTGCATTGTGTTTAGACATCTTTAAAGCAGTGGTTCTTAAATTGTAAGCTCAGGTTCAAAGTGTTGCGAATGCCTGATTCACACCACTGAGAAGGTGTCACTGGACGGAACTGGAATGGATGGTGGTGATTTGTGATACTTCTTTGAATGCAGCTTTCCAATCACATCTTCAATGTCTGACTATATCCGAATGTTTTATGTTGTATATTACTTCTTAATCAGAAAGAAATAAAGGATTTTTTGAAAAGACTGTACCTGGTCCATTTGTAAAAATATGGAATTCGACCATTTAATCTCTACATCCTAATTACCTCCCCATTCTCCTTCTGCATATCCCATTAATTCTCCTATACTCCTTGTTCCTTTTCTTTTTTGTTTCTTTCTAGCTGGTAGCACATGCAGGGACAGCTACATAATGTGTGGGAGCTATGCCAAAGGAAAATGTGGGCCCCTTGTTCAGAAGGACAAAACCCTTTTCCTTCTTTCTACGGTTTTTCTCTTAACCTGTCGTGATTATCTTTTATTTGCTATTTCATGTCACGCTTCCGTGGGTATGGGGATATCCAGAGGGCAAGAGTGCACTCTCCCGGGTGCCTGGTGTATTGCCCTGAGACTTGCCTCAACTCTACCTGCGCCCATGCCCAGAGCCCTGCCAGGGGTGGAGAGACAACATCACTGAGCAAGGTGGCTGAGCCAGTAGCCAAGTCCCCACTCAGGGGATGCGGGGAGGTGGCAGATGGGACAACGTGTGACGCTAGGGTCCAAGCCCCCCAGCGCAGGTTCTATTGTCAAATTGAGCTTCACTTACAAAACACAAACTCAATGATGAAGTTACTTAAGAATTTCAAGCCAACAACCACAGAACATCAAACCCCAAGCCTGAGGTCTGTTTCTGAGTGTGGAGTCCTGTTGACTTCCCATGAAGCCCTGGACATGTGACTTTCAGATTTATTCCCAAACTAAACATTTGACAAATTGGAGGTGAACTTGGTAGCCAAAATAATTCTGAAGTTGGATTTCTTATCACCTCTCTGGTTGCTCAAGCACTCAATGAAACAATTAAGAGAATCGCCACCTTAAAGTATTTTTTTGGGGGGTTTATTTTTTTATTATTATTGTGTTTTTATTATTCTTGGATCTGTCTCTTTCTCTCTGTTTTCTTCTTAATGCTGGGGCATTCCTAAATACTATCATGGACACAAACATAGATTTTCTTTCTGAAGTTATATCTAAGTCTAATAAAGAAGAAAATAGTTGTCCCTTAACTTTTTCTCCAAATGCATGGAGGAAATATTATCATATCATGTGATTGTTTTATGTTATTCCAATTAATATTAATCAATGAATAGGTATATAATAAGCACCTCTTTGATCCCCCCAACTGATTCAGAAACGACTTTGCTGTTGGCGCAACATATCCATTTTGGCTACATCATAGTGTGTGGCTGGGTGGTAGATTGCTAAAACGTTGATAACTTCTCAGAAAATAAAGATCCACACATGGTGCTTTATGTACGTTTTATACAAGTTACAATGAGAATGGGGATTACTGGTCTTAATTTGTGAAGTTTTCATTTTTATGATTCTCCTGAGCCATCGTACCTTCTTGAAGGTAGATTTTCATTTATTTCTTCAGAGTTGGAAGAAATAAATACTCTTTTTTTAAATGAGTGGTGTGGATCCAGTTGTAACAATACTAAAATCAAAGGTATTCAATGGTTAAAAGCAGAATGAAGGAGTGTGCTTTGCACATCCCCTTCCAAGGTGTACTTACACTCGGTAGAAGTTCTTTGAGGAAGCCAACTGACTCTTCTGTTCCTGAGTTTCTTGAAATATGTTGAGGGGCAGTAATAGGAACAAATGGTTTAACACAGGCTGAGTCTGCTTTTCTCGTATGTTATTTAATGTATATAGTGCTCTAGAGTAGTGTTTCTCAACCTTTAAGAGTGTGCCAGAATTACCTGGAGGGCTTGTTCAAACATATTGCTGGGCCCCACCCCCATAGATTCTGAATCAACCAGCATAATGAGTCACCTGTTGGGTGTGGGCTATAGGCAGAGGCCATGCCCCACCTTAAAAGGCCAGCTGCACCTTAGCCAGCTGATTCTTTTTGTTAAATTTCATTTCTTATTGAAGTATAAAATGCATACAGTGCAGTGTGTAAATTGCTCAAACCTGTTTGCATAGGTGGATAAACTTTACATATACACCCACATGACTATCACCCAAATCAAGATATAGAACATTTCCATCATCCCCCAAAGTACCTCCTCTACCAGAAGTAAACCTATGCTAACTTCCATTGTCATCGATTGGTTTTGACTCGTCTTGAACTTCTTATATGTGGAACAATGTGGTATATGCTTTGGTATTTGGTTTTGTTTGCTTACCATGTGTGAAATCCATTTATGTTGTTGAAGGTATCAATAGTTAGTTCTGTTTATTGCTCCATAGTAATCCATTATAAGAATACAACACAATTTATCTTTTTCTTCTCCTATTGTTTGATGTTTGGATTGTTTCCAGTTTTTCTACTGGTAGCTGTTTCTAACTGATTTTTGGGAAAATGCAAACAGTGTTATTTTATTACTCTTCATAAAAAGCACGACATATAGATTTTTATGTGAAGATTTTAAATGGTGGCAAATATTTAATGTTTTGAACATTGAACAGGTCATGTTAAACATGAATGTGGCCTACATGCCACAAGTTTTCAATCTCTGCAATGTCTTATCCTCACAGATGTTTCCCTCATGACTAAAATCACTCTTATGCCCTGACGCAGAATCATGCCTGAGACCTGTACCAGTGATGGGTGCCTGCCAACAGAAATTGCCAGGATCTCCTGTATTTAAGCTTGCTTATATTCTGCTACCTGGAAGAATGTGGGTGTGAAATAAACTTTCTTCTCTCTAGCAGGCCTGGGGAGCACAGGTTCCTGGGCTTGTAGGAACAAATTGAATGGTATTGATGCTTCTTAGCGTGCAGTTTGCAAACTATATTTGGGTCATTGCTGTGTTATTCATTCGCTTGTTTATCTTGCCAAAACATTGGCGTTTGTGAAACAGCTTTAGAAGGCTGTGGTGGATTAGGATAGCATGAAAGGAAGTTGTGGCTTGTTCTCAAACAGAGAGAAAAGACTTTTCTCTTCATTGTAAAATCCATAATTTATTTGCTGTCTGATGGACTATGTTGCATGTCAGTTGCATAGCAACAAAATAAAGTTTGTCTGTTTAGGAAAGTCTGAAGATTTCTTATAAAGACAGAGGATGCTTTCTGAACTTACATTTGCTTCGATGTGTACTCTGTCACATGCCAATTATAGAACGACATCAGGATGAGAGTTTATTTTAGGTAATATAAATGTTAACTGAAATGATAGAAGGCTATTATTATGTTTATATGATGGGAAATCTTATCTATTTTAAAAGATGCAATTTCCTGTCCTTACTCAAGTCCAACTTGAGCAATAGACATCTTCTTTCCTCCCTAAATGTGGTTGTCCATAGTTGGTGAGGGGAAATAAAAAGATACATTTTTTAAAAATTCAGTTTTCTGTTTGCTTCTCCACTGATTTTTTTCTGAACGTAGATAATGAGCATATGTTCAACCGTAAATTTTCCAGGATCTTCTAAACAGAAAGAATTGTGTTACCCTGAATGATGCCAGAAGAAGGGCTAGAATTCAAGTGAGTGATACATTTGATTTCGTTGGTTCCTTTGATTCAGCATCAATTGGGAAAAGAACCTGGCTTGGTTTCCTACCTATATTCACTGGTTAGATCATCTATCTTTAAAGCTGATTTGTTTTCCATTACAGTCAAACTCCCGAATCTGTTTCTGGCAGTGGGTTCTTCTTATTGATAGAGTCATTTATGGTAAGATCCTTTACATTATATTTACTAACCTCAGTCAATGAAGATCAAGGCTAACCCTTGCCTGAAAGCACTGGATTAGGAGCCTGAAGGTCTGAGCGATTAGCCCTGTGAACCATTATTTAACTTTAGGACCGTCAGATTCTCAGCCGTGAAAAGAAAGACAGCAGTGTCTGCCTACCTCCCTGCGTCATTGTGAAATACATAGCATGGTGAGATGCATTAGAATGTCTGGTGAATTGTAAATCAACATTCAAAGGAAAAACTTTTTTTTCTTTTTTTAATTATTATTTTATAGATTTCAGGTAGTTTTGTTACATGGATATATTGCGTAGTGGTGAAGGCTGGGCTTTCTGTGTAACCATCACTTGTACTAGTGTACATAGTACTCATTAGGTAATTTCTCATCCCTCACCCTTTCCAGTCTTCAGTGCCTAATATTCCACTCTCTATGTCCATGTGTCCACATTATTTAGCTCCCACTTAGAAGTGAGAACATGTGGTATCTTTCTGTTTCTGAATTATTTCACTTAAGATGGTGGCCTCCAGTTCCATCCATGATGCTACAAAAGACACAATTCCATTCTTTTTATGGCTGAATAGTATTCCATGGTGCATATACACCACATTTTCTTTATCCAGTCATCCATTATGAACACGTAAGTTGATTCCATACCTTTGTTATTGTGACTAGTGCTATGATAAACATATGAGTGCAGATATCCTTTGCATATAATGATTTCTTTTCCTTTGGGTAACACTCAGTAGCGGGATTGTTGGATCGAATGGTAGTTCTACTTTCAGTTCTTTGAGAAATCTCCATACTGTTTTCCATAGAGATTGCACTAATTTACATTTCCACCAACAGTGTATAAGGGTTCCTTTTTCTCTGCATCCTTGCCAACATCTATTATTTTAAATAATAGCCATTCTGATTGGTGTGATATGGTATCTCATAATGGTTTTAATTTGCATTTCTCTGATGATTAGTGATATTGAGCATTTTGTCCATATTTTTTTGGGCATTTGTATGTCTTCTTTTGAAAAAATGTCTGTTTATGTCTTTTGTCCAAGTTTTAATGGGGTCATTTGGTTTTTTTTGTTGAGTAGTTTGAGTTCCTCATAGATTCTGGATATTAGTCCTTTGTCAAATGCACAGTCTGCAAATATTTTCTCCTTGTAGGATGTCTATTTACTCTGTCTATTATTTGTTTTGCTGTGAAGAAGCTTTTTAGTTTAAGTACCATTTGTTTATTTTTGTTTTTGTTGCATTTGTTTTTGAGGTCTTAGTAATAAATACTTTGCCTAGGACAATGTACAGAAGACTTTTTCTTAGTTTTTATTTCTGGAGTTTTTTTATAGTTACAAGTATTACATTTAAGTCCTTAATTAATCTTGAGTTCATTTTTGTACATGGTGAATGATATATTCCAGTTTCCTTCTTCTGCATATGGCTATCCAATTTTTGCAGCAACATTTATTGAATAGAGTGTCTTTTTACTAGCATATGTTTTTGGCTACTTTGTTGAAGATCAGTTCATTGTGGGTATGTGGCTTTATTTCTGGGTTCTCTATTCTGTTCCATTGATCTCTGTGTCTATTCTTATCCCAGTATCATGCTGTTGTGGTTACTGTAGCCTTGTAGTTTAATTTGAAGTCAGGTAATGTGATTCATTTTTGCCTGTCTTTTTTGTTTAGAATTGCTTTGACTTTTCAGGCTCCTTTTTGTGTTAATATGAATTTTAGGATTTTTTTTTCTAATTCTATTAAAATTACATTGGTATTTTGATAGAAATTGCATTGAATCTATAGATTGCTTTGGGTAGTATTGTCATTTTAAAAATATTGATTCTTGCAGTTCATGAGCATGGAATGTTTTTCCATTCATTTATGTCCTTTAAAATTTCTTTCACTAGTGTTTTGTAGTTTTCTTTGTAGATATCTTTCACTTCCTTGGTTAAACGTATTTCTAGGTATTTTGTTTTATTTTTTTGTAGCTATAGGAAATGAAATTGAGTTTTAATTTGGTTCTAAGTTTGGTCATTATTGGTGTATAGAAATGCTATTGATTTTTGTATGTTGATTTTATATCCTGAAATTTTACTGAATTCATTTATTAAATCTAGGAGTCTTTTGGATAAGTCTTTAGGGTTTTCTAAGAATAAGATCATATAATCAGCAAACAAAAATAATTTGACTTCCTTTGGGAGGTTGCATATTTCCAGAAATTTATCTACTATGTTTTCTAGTTTGTGAGCATAGAGATGTTCCTAGTTGTCTCTGATGATATTTTGCATTTCTGTGATATCAGTTGCAATATCTCCTTTTTCATTTCTGATTGTGCTTATTTGCGTCTTCCCTCTTCTTGGTTAATGTAGCTAGTGTTCTATCAGTTTTGTTTATCTTTTCAAAGGATCAACTTTTCATTCATTTGTCTCAATTTTTCTTTGTAGTTCTGCTCTGATCTTTGTTATTTCTTTTCTTCTGGTAGCTTTGGGTTTGGTTCTTGTTTTTCTAGTTTCTTGGGATGCCATATTAGGTTGTTAAATTGCGACTTTCTATCTTTCTGATGTAGGCATTTAATGCTATAATCTTCCCTTTTAGCACTGCCTTTGCTATTTCCCAGATGTTTTGGTATGTTGTGTCTCCATATTCATTTATTTCAAAAAATTTTTTAATTTCTGTCTTGATTTCATTATTGACCCAAAGATGATTCAGGAACAGGTTGTCTGATTTCTAAGTATTTTTATAGTTTTGAGAGTTCAAAGGAAATTCTTATTAACAATGATTATTATCAGGAATGATAATATAACAAATTCCAATATGTATTTTATTTTTTAGTATTCATTTAGAAAAAGTTACTTATTTTGAAAAATATGGTTAAAAATTTCAATCAATTCAACAGAGTAAACATAAAAAATCACCCTAGATCTTATCACACAGAGATAACTGTTTTTTGTCTTAGGTGAATTTCATCTCAGACATTGCTATATACAAATACGATCAATAAAGGCTAGATAGATAGAAATAGCTTTACTAAAATAGGACTATACAAATGTTTACCTGAATGTTACATATAAGCAAAATATTCAATTTATTTTTACTTGAAGTTAGTAGAAGAGAAAGTAAAATTGAGGAAATTCTTAAAATTAAGGTAAATGCTTCTTTTCAGACAGGGATATTATAGTTTAAAAGTGCTTGGAAATGTATTTTAAAAATTATGAAAATTTAAAAGATTGGAGTAATTGTTGATTTATGGCATATATATGTTTCAATTTTAGTATCAGTTAACACATTGCTTTAGAAAAGTAAGTAATTAGCCTCTTACATCTACTGTCCTTTCTTTGTTCCTCTCCTCTCCCACTTTTGTTAATATATTATTTTTATAATATCATCAAAGTATAAAACATTCTCTTCTGTATCAGTGATTTCCAAAATTATTTAATACTTCTCATCATTTAAATGGGTTGAGTACATATTATCATCTTCATAGCTTTCCCATTCTCTCGTTCTTAATTTTGATTCACCTCTTGGTTGCATAGATTTCTTGAACTATAAATTCAAGAGTGGCCAGTGAATAGATGCATCATCTTGAGAAAATAATCTCAAACATTAGATTTCATTCTTTAGGTGGAATAGTAATATCCCTACTTAATAGGATGTAATAATAAATAGGGATGTGCTTTCAAACTGTGAAAATGCGTAAGCTATTATAAAAATAATAGTAATAATATTAGGAATGTAATGTGATGACTTATGTCTTGGAAATCTGGAAAGAATGAACAAAGCTGGTTAGACATAGTGAAATGTGTCCAGCAGAGTGAACAAAACCCTCTATCCTAAATAACAAACAGGCACCAGTAAGGAGTCTTTCTCTAAGGAATTTTGGCATCTTCTTGATCTAGGAGCACAGGTTTCTTTACCATATGAACAAGTAGGGTTGCCCAAATCAAGAGCACATTTTTGGTTCCAAATTTTCTTTATTTGTTGATACTACGTAATCTAGTTTCAATATTAATGAGCAAACCTCTCAGATTTTTTGAAAATTTCTGAACTGCAGTAGGCAATAGCTTCCCCCTGGTCAAAATTATAGTGTTCATTCAAATTTTTGTTTGTATATTAGTTGATACTGTGGCCATACTATCTAGTTTAAATATTAAAGACCAATATCTATTAGCCTTTTTTTTTTTACAATGTCTGAATAACAGTAATTTAATGTATAATAATATGTATTATGGTGTGAACTTGTTTTAAGTAGCAATCTTTCTGCTTTAATGCAATAAAAAAGTAGTCAGGAAGAAACTCTTTTTTAAAAATTCTTCAATCATTTGACTGAATAAAGGTAAAATTCACTGTTTTCAAGATTCCCAACCACATACGTTATGAAAAAAATAAATAAACACCACCAACAACAACAGAGGGACAGAACAATAAGAAATATTTGAAGACTTAAGCATTTGTAAATTGTTAACCTATCATAAAAATAAAAAATAATTCATGCAACTATTAAATATTTCATGAATATGGGCAGAGCACTGTACACAAAAGCCAGGATCCATGAATTTGAAAAGGCAGTCATTGAAGCAACTGTTTTGTCTACACAACTGCATAAACGATTTGCCTACTTTCCTACAGAATCGACCAGATGCTTTGTTGTCATGTAAACAAAATCTAAATGAAATCCACAGATTTCCCCCAAAACCTTATTTTAGCTAAATGTTTCTTGGCTAATCTGATTCCAGGTCTGCTAACAATTTATCTAGGATTATTTGATTGACTTTCAACTCTATTGTCATCTCTTATCTATTTTTTATCGGGCAGGCAAATGATAAATAAAATGATGCAAGTGTAAACAAATAAACAGAACAAAAGGCCTTTGGAAAGCAAGACACTCCTCACAGTTTCAGGAAGGGAGTGGTTAAAGCAGCAGTCCTCAACCTTTTAGGCACCAGGGACTGGTTTCATGGAAGACAATTTTTCCATGGACCAGGGGCAGGGGAATGATTTCAGGATGATTCAAGCACGTTACATTATTGTACAGTCAAACCTCTCTGCTAATAATAATCTTGTTTGCAGCTGCTCCCCAGTGCTAGCATCACTGCCTCAGTTCTAGCTCAGATCATCAGGCATTAGATTCTAATAAGGAGCACGCAACCTAGATCCCTCCTGTGCAGTATCTAACACGAGGCTGATCTGACAGGAGGCAGAACTTATGTGTTGATGCCAGCGATGGGGAGTGACTGTACATACAGATGAAGCTTCTCTTGCTCACCCAGCCACTCAGCTCCTGCTGTGCGGCCCAGTTCCTAACAGGCCACAAACAGGTACTGATGATCTGTGGCCCCCAGGGGGTTGGGGACCGCAGGGTCAAAGGATGTGGGAGGTTAATATCCAAACTGCCTTCCCTCTGGAGATGTCCCTGTCCCAAGAGTTCAGGGACAAGAATCTCTTCTCTCTCTACAAAGCATCATCTTTGTTAACAATCTTACTTCCCAAGTGTTTCAAGGCTTCAGGTAAATAAAAATAACATATATTTTTCAATGACAACTAAAAATGATATATGATTTATTAATTATAATTATTTGGTCTCTAATAGTTTTCATAAATATTCACATTCTTATTGCTTATACAAACTTCCTGATGATGAAAGTTCACATGATCTTACAATGTTTTTTACCTTGCCCAATAGAGGGAAATGAGAGATAATACAGCTGCAAAAATAACAACATCATCAACAAAATAAGACTAGCACTCTGCAAGAATCCAACTCTTCATATCAACTTCAGTTTATTTTATGTTCTCCTAACCCTTCTGACTTTTGGACTCTTGTTCAGAAATAAAACATAAACTAGGCATTCTTAGTAGTCTATCTAATTTAAGAACCAACCTGACTTCCCAGTCTAGATTCATTTATATTTTTGCTTCCATAAAACTAAGAGTTGGGAATGAAACTCAGAAATATTGGACCCTGTCAGAAAATGTTCATAACCAGACTTTGTCTACACTATTGAAGCACTATAGTAAAATGAATAACAATGTCTATCATTGGCTGTCACATAACACATTAGTTACTAAAACATTATAGTATTTTAAAAACCTTTTAAACAGTTTGATATGGAAGGTGAGAGAACGGGATAGTGAGGGTGAAAATTTTGGATATAACCTTTAATTTTCTAGAGGTCCTCCAGATGCCATTAGATATTTCTGTGAGCATTGAGGTCATGCCATGATGGGTACTGGAATAAGAGGTCATCCAGGTCTTTGCGTTCCTGACAGAGAGCTCTTTCTGTTACAGCACGTTGCTTTCTGCTCTGTACTTCAGTGCTTTCAATATTTGTCTTAGAGATGGCAGAGCGCCATTATCATGAACTTACTTAATCCTTTAGTACATTAAAAGAAATATAGTGTCCAGAACAATACAAAGAGTGTCCTTCATTGGTGTTCTATCTATTCATGTGGAATTGCTTCCAGTTCTGGCCACCCTGAGTGCATTTAGGAATGAAGAAGTTCCTGGGAAAGATGCCTGGAAATCAAGTCATGCTTATAGAATGTGCCATAGTTTTCAGGTTGACATGTGACGATCTTTACTTTCTTACATGCTGTTAAATAGATATGCAGGTAAAACTTATTCAATGTTGTCCTAATAACAGAGCAAACACCAATATGGAAAAATTACGTAAGAATAGTAGTAGATGAATTGTCATGTCCATGAGGGGAGAAAATGTGACTTGTTGCTGTATTACCATCACCATGCATGAATAATTGTAGTTGTTCAATAAATATTTGTTAAATTAACTGATGAAGAATTGTCACAGATATTATAAAGACTTTTTTTTAAAACTTACTGTGATATTCTGTGCTTATAATCAAATATAGCAAATACTTAAAAGTACGCCATTGAAAAAATTGAAAAACACAGTATTTAATGGAAAATACTAAGAACATTGATTTTATACGTAAGTATATGATCATAAATGGTCATTATAAAAATGGGTTTGATTTTCGAAACAGAAATAAAAAGGAAATATTATAATATTAAGGAGTGTGATTTTCTCCAGGGTAGATTTCACCATAGAATCAAATTTCTTTGATTCTATTTTTACAGCTAATAATTATCTATTTGAAATTGATCAATAATTGAAATGTCACAAAATCATAGAATTTTAAAGTTGCTTGGAATATGTCAGAACATGTGGCCAGATGTTACTCATGTGTATTTTATGAACCAGTCCTATAATCCACTCTTTGAAAAAAGGATTCTGTGGCCACGTAAGTTGGATGAAAGTGTGTGCTGCATCTCAATTGTGCAATAGTTAGTTCCTAAAAAGTGGTGAGTAATTAGTATCCCTTTAGTCCTTCTGAGAAAATTATTTCTTATTTAAGCATCTTAGACAATGTTTAACTGAGATTTCATAACTCATTATGCTTTGTTGGAAAGAACAAAATACAACTTGAACTAGGTCAAGGAAAAGGAGGAGTTGTTAGTATCCCACTGAATCATAGGAAGTGTTGAACCACCAAGCCACAGGAAGAGTGTGGATGCAATTGGGCCTTGGGAAACCTGGGACAGTAGGTTTGAAAGCAACAAGGACTGTTTCTGCTTTTTTCCACTCCCCACCAACCCCAGAATACAGACTTTATGCTTTCTCAGTGTCGACTGGCATTCTCCTCTTAGTAGGGCACATGGCTTCCTGTAGCTCCCAGAGTCGCATCTCCTGGTTCTACCCCCAAGAAGAATTCACTGTCTGGTTCCAACTCCAGTTCAAGATTATCTGAGAGCAAAATTCTAATTGGGTCACTTGTCCATCCATTAACCAATCAGACGTGGTCAGGAAGAGAGGAAACTATATGAATATGGGGTCCACTGTGAGTCCTAAATATTGTAATGTGGACAAGAGGGACAGAAATGGGTACTATTGTTTCCAGAATAGGGAAGTTTTATTGGAAACAAAATAATAGGTGTCTCCTATGGAAATGAGAAATATTTTTTGTGTAAGTATATCCCATGCAATATTTTAGATATATTGACTTAACAAAAACTACTTATTGCTTATCTGAAATTCATATTTAATGTGGCACCCTGGTTTTTTTTTCTTTTTTTTTCTCACATGTAGCTAAACCAACAACCTTATCTGTGGGCCTCCTTACAAACCAACTAGCGTTTTCTGGTCTCATTTTCATTAAAAAAAGGAACTTGGGAAACATATTAGTTTTTTTACCTTAATCTTATAACACCTGATGGGTCCAGAATCACATGACAACTGGGAAATGAGATGCTGGCTAGGAAGTTGCCGAGAGTCCCACTGGGAGTAGTATCTTACTTCTTTTGCTGGACCACCCATCAGTGATTCAAAACCAGATTGTCAGTTTAAGACCACAGAATGTTTGATGGAAGTTTAACATGTGATTCCAAAGCAAGTATTCCCAGTTCATTCTTACAAATTTAACTTCTTGGTGGCTTTATTCTTGAAGTACATAAATTAATCATATAAACTTAAAGTTGAGTCTTATCATTCGATAAGACACATCTGTCATTAATGTATCTTAAGTCCCATTGTAAAAAAAAACAACACTAATTACATTGTTAAACCGTACTTTCCATAAATACTTTGTGTATGTGTATAGTTAATACAGTAAAGAATTAGAATTCTGTGGAATGCTGTGTGAAATGCTAAAAATCTAGCCCCTTCATGTGCAATTTAGGGAATTGACCCAGAAAACTTATGACTCACCCAAGGTCAGTTAACTAATAGTAGCAGAGCTGGAGATTACTGATAAAGTTTTAATAACAAAATATATCAAGGTTTAATGCTAAGAAATGTAAAAATGTGTTTATGTAAAACCCTGTGAGAATTCTCCCAGTCAGTTTAAATAGCATTTGTAGACTTCAGATAATTGTTACTTCAATAAATTATCAACTTTGTAGTGGTATGATTTTGTTTGCCACATTAGAATACTGAAGGAACTATATGAGAGAGACAATGGCTCTTCAAGATGAGAAAACAGTGGAAAGAATTCACCACAGAGGAGTTAGAAATCAGCTGGCATCATGGGGCCCTCTAATCCAAAACTGATGTGTTAAAGTTGCTATTCTACCAAGGTGCTCTTGTCCAGCATTTGTGGACATGGACCACATGGAAGTGGTATGCCCTTTTGTGCCTTGTTAAACATCCTGATTCCATCAGGAACTGTGAATGCTTCAGTGTAGAGAACCAACATTGGATAATCAGAACTCACCAAGTAGTCTCTCAGAAGTAATGGAAATAAACAATCTAATCATCTGATCTTCTCTTTTTTTGAGGTAGTATTGGCCCGACCTATAAGCAGAGCACACAGTAGTTTATGTGATATGCTTTAGAAATCACTGAAATTCATCAAGGAGGAAGATGACATTTCCCAGACAACCCCAGGAAGATGCAGGTGAGATAAAATATATTGATGATAATTTGGTATAACTACAAGCAGCAGCCAATAAGGTGGCATTAAATCTCCTCATGGGAAAGCAACTTGTTATCTAGAGAACAGAACTGGAGACAAGATAAAAGTAGAGAGAATCGAACTCCATGTGTAGGGTGATCATATGTTCCAGTTTGCCCATTATCGTCCCAAGTTTGTACTCTCTCCTAACATAATTAACAATGCCTGTTTACTCTCAAAACTCCCAATTTGGATTATAAATTACATGGACCACACTGATGGAGTAATATGAACTATACCCGTGATATGCATCAACTGATCTGAAGTTCTCTTGTACTGTTGAAAATTCTAGCTGTGTTTTTGAACCAATGAGGTATTCTTGGGGGTAAATGCAATATTTCCAGAGAAGTCAGAGGGATGAAAGAAAGACTAGAACCCAGGTAGTGGTCTTTAACATGTAAATAGCCCTTTGAAAACAAAGAAAAATGAACAAATAAACACGACATTTTGCTTCCTTGTGTCCAAGCTCAAACGGTAGAATCGCTTGTACACAGGATTTTACAGGCCATTGTTGAATCAAGTTACTTTCCCCCCTGATAACATAAGAGTAATAAGTATCTAATTGGAGTACTTTTGACATTGTGATCTGAGGTCATTTGAAAAAATTGAGTTTCATAGAAAAGGATCAATCGCTAATTCTGCTATTTGCTACTTCCAGGTCAGAATGCTCAGTACTAGGCAAGGAATAGAGGAAGAGGAAATGTTTTCCTGCCTCTGGTAACTCCGCTGGCCTCCCAAGTGTCTCTGGTCATGCATGACAATCCATCATTGCTGTCTACTGTCTAGCTTTTCCTGCAGAAGGTCATTGCTTTTGACTCCCTCCCACAGCTCCTCATCAGGCTTTATTCTGGGGAGCCAGGGAGAGAGCAGCTCATCACTTGCCTCTGGCTCCCATTCTGGTCCTGGCAAGGCTAGAGTCTGTGTTGGAGACAGAGATAGGAATCCAGCCCTGAGTATCTGTTCCAGTCAGGTTTCTTGCCAGTCCAGAATCTGGTTCTTATTTGAACACCTGAGACCCTTCTCTTCATCTCTTTGGTTTGGTGGTTTAGATAATTATTTCCACTGTCAAGTACAGGTAAGATGGCTAAACCCAGAAAACATAGAGAACAGTGATTCTAAGAGATCTTGATCTGCAATAGTGATTTAAAAAATTCAGAAATACAGAACATTCCCAACAAGATTTTTCCAAGTATGGCACGTGAAGTAAGTAATATTTTTACAAATGATCCTCATGTCCTAAAATCACCCAGTTCACTCATAATGTAGATAACATTTCTACAGAAGCAAGAAAACACCAAATCTTGAGCTTCGAATATAGCACACTGATGAGTAAAGTCAAAATGAGAATATTGTACATTGACACATTTATCCCATAGCTATGAAAATGTGTTTTATTTCTATTCACTAACCACTGGGGATTGACTGATTGATTAGCTGTTGGCTGTTTGTCACTACACAGTCTCTTGCTTCCATTCACAACTCGCCTTCCACTAAAGTTTATTTGAGTAAGAGACCCTGGAAGATGAAAAGATTCCAGATTCTAAAGCACTGATTTATGGTAAATCTGGACTACAGAAAGATCAATACCATCCCAGACCCTATGGCAGGCATAATTTTCTTTTTTTATGTATCAGTCTTGAGGACCTATTTGAAGTTGTCTTATTTAAAAGTGTTTTCCAACCTGTCTCTCTACTGATAATTAACAAAACAGTAGAAACAGATAAAAGCTATGACTATTTTCTCTGTTCTTCACAAATAAATGTCTCAAGTATCTGTCTAGTATTTGACATAAAAAAGAAACCTGTAACAGTCATATCCATTGACATATACTACCAATATTTTGAGCTGCTAGCACATTTGCCTGTTACGTCAAGGCATCTGAAAGTTTAAAGCTTGGCAAAGCTATGTTTTTCTTTTTCTTCTTTTATAATCCCAGGGTAAACATTAAGCTGACAGCATTTCTGCTTTGAGCATTAAAGACAAAAAAAAAAAAAAAAAAGACTGAATTTGAAAAGCCTACTAGTACACGTTGGGGATTTCGGAAAGTGTCCTTTGGCTGGGAGCTGAGTAGAGAAGCTGCCATTCTGCAGATGGGAAAGAAGGCAAGCCGCATGGCCTCATTCATAACTTCACAGCTACTGCAAATATCAGCTGATGAATATTTATGTTATCCCTGGCTTAGACCCGAAAGACAAACAAGGGAAAAAAAAACGAAAGTTAGGAAAAGGTCGTCTGAACTCTGTGGGATTTTTTACCAACACTTTCCATGCGCGAGCAGTAGCCCTGAATGAAGTCATTCTGTGCAGGGGCCCTGCACAGGAAAACAGAGTCTGTTCATTAGCGCCCCGCACTTTGTTTGAACCTTGTACATTCGTGGGGTCCTGAAAGGGAAATCTTTTTTCCTCGAATCAAACACACAGGATGTAGAGCTACCTTATTATTATTTTGGTAAATTTTTGCAAATTGCTCCTCATCATATAGTAATTTCAGTGATTCAAAGAAAGAGCAAGTTGGAAAAGGAGAGCTTTTAAAATATATACATATATTTTTTAAAAAGGGCGATTCCAGTCTAGGTTACTATTGCATAGCATTACCGTTTCAGACTAATATTTTAAAATACGTAGAAACAATATAATTACATAACTCAATTACTTATCATACTAAAGTCAATTATTTTCTTCAAATGTACTAGAGATTGTAGTCTTCTTTCAGGAAAAATACGCTTTGAGCCCCACTATAGAAGGAATGATCACATTTTGATCATTTGAGTTTTATCATTTAAATTCCTTATGCCTCCTTTTACTGCTTCTTTGCCCATCAGGGCCACCTTCACCCTCTGCTGCGATCACTGCCACCTCCAGGTTGACCTGAAGCTATGGAAACAAGAAAATGGAACTCACCAAGATAAGAGCCTTTTTCTACCTGCCAATATTTCTAGTATCAATTTTGGTTCAGGAGAGGAGGCTCCAACATTTGGTTAAAAGGAAATGTACAACTCCCTTGTGGATTTCAGTGGTAGATATATCCCACGATTTTCTAATTCTCATGGAGAGGCAGGTATCTGCAGAGGGGCTCCCCAAGAGCATTTCATTGAGATGAGGATGGGGTGCATGTAACTTATGAAGGAGGTACTTCCAGGAGGCATGGGGAGGTGAGAGGGAGAAAACAGACACAGAATGGAAGATGCCAAGCAAGGAAAATTCCAGCCTCAGCTGGATTCTGCAAGGAGCTCTGGGGCATAATTTTACCTGAGAGTTTGTCCCAACTTGAAGCAAATGGTCTAGGCTTTCACACCCCTGCACAGTCTCATATCGGCTAAGGGTTGTCCACTATTGGTGTTGGGTGACCAACCATCCCAAATTTCCTGGGACTATTTTTCTTTTAGCACCAAAATTCTTGAGAAAACCTTCAGTCTGAAGCAAACTGGACTGGTTGGTCACTCTTAAGAGCTATAAATTCCCAGCCACTTATGGCTCTCCAGTAGCCCAAGGTCAGCCTTTTGAATGCAGTCACAGGTGCAGGGCACATGAAACAAGGCCCACTGAAGCTTGTGGATGGGCACTCAGACATGACACAGGGAATTCAAGAGCCTCTGAAGGGAGCTCAGCCATATTCTCTGTAGCGGGCACTATCCTACACTTGGTTTTCTAAGAAACACCTTGGTGTGGATGGAGACTATTGGAGACGTGGGATTGAGGGCAGGAATTGCAGATGTGGTATGCGTTTCATCCTCCACATCAAGTTCTTAGTCATAGGGAAACTTAAGGACTATGGCATACAGGTTCAGGACGCATCAGGACTTACAAGCAGATTTGTGAAGAGGGTATTAGCACTTGGATCAAGTTGGATGCCAACCCTTAGGTGTGAAATTAACAGAATGGACTTGAACAAAATCTCTATAGATACCATATGAGTATCAGTGAGTTCCCTTCCAAATGTTTCCCAGGCTGCTATGATGTTTAGTTTTGAAGGTGCATGACATCTATGTAGTGAAGACTGAGGGTGAACAATCGCTAGCACTGCCCAAGATTGGCGAAATCTCATATTTCTTTCCATTTAACTTCTAAGAGTTAACAATAATGACCCAAAGAAAATAGTGAATAATCTGTAAAATTCACCATGTTCTTGTAAACATACAGTCCAGACATTTTCTAGTGTTTCTTTCTTGGTGCATAAAAATAAAAGAGAGCGAGAAACTCATCAATTGACTAGCTTGGGCAGGTATACTTGGTAAATGAGTATCTTTAACGTTGTGTGTCGGCAATGACAACTGCCACGTGTTTCACGCTTGGGTCTTTCACCGTTTTGCTCAGCTTTTCAAGCTCCTTATGGAACAAGCTCACTTGGAAGATTTATTACAGGAGTGTTTCCTTCTACCTGAATCAATACATTATCCACATGAAAGAATATCTCACACAGCCCACCCTGCGTCACTGCTTAAGAGAAACGAGGACCCAAAGAAATAGTATCTAGCTAAATAACATCTGGCAGAATATTATAGGGGCATGCAAAGAAGAGAAATTTTCTTTCCACTGTTGCTTAGTTCATTGAGCAAACAATCAAGATGTTGGCTTTTTGGTAATTCTTAAACTCTTTAAATATCAGCCAGGTTGCTGTTTGGTCATGACTATTTTTGAAGGTCAGGACACTCCTTCAAAAATGGTACCTCAGCCCATTGTGTAAGTCAGCACCACCATTAAACATCAGAATGGTCTTTGGAAAATAAGGAGAGAATGACACTTGCAATAAAGAGGAGGGGAAAAAAAGAAGAACAACAAGAAGAACAATATCAGGGAACAAATAAAAGATGCTATATCCGAGTTATTTTTCATGAATATTTTGGAAGGGCAATGACTGATGGTTAAAGATGAACAAATTCACAAAATTGAGAACCATAAAACTATGACTAAGTTATTAAAGCTATAGGGAAGTGAATTCATGGCATGCTGAAGGAATAATATTTATTGAAACTCTATCTTTTAAAAATGGCACAGATCAAAAATAGGGCTAGGTGTGTGACATTTTAGCCCTGGTTTTATTTTAAGTTTTGAGGTCTGAGGGAGAGCTTACCTGAGCATTTAAGCTACTGGTTAAGTAATTTTATGTACATCTTTAGGCTTTTATATGACTAATGAGAGTAATTACTCAAGTGCATGACATAAATGAGAATTTCGAGTTCATGGCACATTGTGGGCACTAGATTCGTTGAAGGAATGAATGGTTTTTCTATGAATGATGAACTTCAGTGCAAAGAAATAGCAAACCTAAATGGTAAAGATACTTCTGTTACAAGAAATTCATAAAATGGAAGAGATTTCTATGTATTTCTAAAATGACATCTATCAGAAATCAGTCTGGTCAGATTCTACCTCCAAATGCACAGCGTCAGAACTTACACAGTTTATGAAGACTCACAGTGCTTTTTACTCAATTGACAACATTCTGTGAGAACTTAGTTGTCTAGAATATGCCCCCAATTAAAGACAAAGTAATTATATCATTTTGGAATAGAATTTTCTCTAGATAAGATTTGCCCCCTCTGTTTTCGATTAGCACCAGTTGGATTACCTCAACTGGATATCTACAAATCAATTAAACAGAGATTTGAAATTGTTAAAAGTTTTACTGAGTTCTCATATTTTCTAAGCATAATCTTTATCATGTGGTAAAGCTTTAGTTATAAGATTATATAAGTCTAAAGACTGCTAAGCCTTTAGGGCTTTGCTCATATTTTCTTCTCTTACTGCTTATTTTCCCCAATAAATCTGGTTAATGGATAGTTAATAGGCATCAACCAGGTTAATGCTCATGCTCTCATAATTTGTTTTCCTTACTAACCAAGCTTCCCCTGCTTTGGTGACCTTTCCTTCCTCTCTTGTGCGCCTGAAGCTTCCCATCACGATTCTGCTTCTATTGTACCGTAATTTCTGACTTCATGCATGTATATACCCTCCCTAGGATCGTTACTTTAGGACAGTTCCTTTGTCTTTCTGTCCTCCACATTATCATGAATTTGTTTCTAGCATAGCACCTTACATAATAGACATACAAAATATAATTATTAAATAAAGGAATTTGAATAGCCCAAAATCTTTTCAGTGGATGAAGACTCTAAAGAGAAGCAACAAGACGACTCTGATGAGATTATTAATAGTGTGGCAAAATGGCTTTCAATGCTGTAAGAGTTTTCATAGTTTTTCTTCCTCCTCTCACTTTGGTTGGCCCTTACACCTGGCATCATAAATCCAATTCAATGAATGTTCTGCCTATATGTGGTGACATTTGAACTCTTCTCTTTAGGGCAGAGATGTCACCTGGGTTGTAAGAACAAATGTATGGCTACATGAAGGCAGATAAGAATGTCATTTGGAGCTCGAAAAGAAAGAAACACCATTCAGAACCGTATATTCACTTATTTGTACTATGTAAGCCACCACAAATAATTTCTAGAGGCATTTCACATGGATAAAAATTCAGATTAACAGTACTCAAAAATTGTATTAAATGCAAGCCCAATCCACTCTCTATAATAAAATATATATGGATATATTATATTTTAAAATATGGATAATGTAACTGTTCCTGCTGCACTCAAAACTTACCAATTAAGATTCTATTATTTTTAAATGTAGGATATTTGAGGCAGGAGCCAGTATTCATTTCATCTAGCAAGTGCTTTCTTTTAAGAACAAATTGATTAATGTAAACAAATAGTGTGTAAGTGTAAAAAATACTTTTAATTCTGTCTTTTTTAAAAATATAAGTCATATAGTGGATTACAGGTTAATTACTTTTTACATTTTTTGTTGTCATAATCTACATATAGTGAAATTCACTCTTTCTAGTGTACAGTTCTGAGAGTTTTGACAAATCCATATAGCTGTTTAATCACCATCTCAATCAAGATATGGAACAGTTTCCTCCCCCAACCCCAAATTTTCCTGTGTCCTTTTATAGTCAATCCTTCCCCCTATCCCAGCCCTAGCAACCACCGATCTGTTTTCTGTCCCTTTAGGTTCTACTTTTCCAGAATGTCATTAAATGGAGTGATATAGTATGTAGCCCTTTGAAACTGGCATTTTTCACATAACATAATGCATTTAAGATTCATCCATGTTGTTAGGTGAATCAGTAGTTCCTTCCTTTTCATTGTTGAGTAGTATTCCATATGACATAGTTTGTCTGTTTTCCTATTGAGAAAACAGGTTTTGATGACTACAAACAAAGGCACTGTCAACAGTCACGCACAATTTATTTTTAAGCATACATTTTCATTTAACTTGGGTAAATACCTACAAGTAGGATTACCGTGTCATATGGTAAGTGTATATTTAGCTATATAAAGCAATTGTCAAACTGTTTTCTAAAGTGATCGTGCCACTTTTTATTCCTGTCAGCAATATAAAAGATTTCCAATCACTTTGCATCCTTCGGTGGTATAATTTAAATTTAAATTTTAAATTTTAAAATACTCTTATAGGTGTATAATGGTACCTCACTGTGGTTTCAATTTCCATTTTCCTTTTGAGTACTACTTTTGAGTGTTTTTTCTATTAAAGTCTTTTCAGCATTTTTAAATTCAGTTGTTTGCTTTCTTATTACTATGTTTTAAAAGTTCTATATATATTCTGGATACAAATTCTTTATCACATATGGGATTTGCAAATATTTTCCCCAGTTTATAGCTTGTCTTTTCATTCCCATAACAGTATCTGTCAAAGAACAGAAATTCTTAATTTTTGATAGTGTTCATTGATCATTTTTTTCTTTAGTGATTGTGCTTTTGATGTCACATCCAAGATTTCTTTGCCTAAGCCGTGATCACAAAGATTTTTCTCCCTATGTAGTCCCCTGGACATTTTTTAGTTTTATGATTTTTATTTAGATTTATGATACATATTTAGTTAATTTTATGCAAAGTGTATAAAAATTTCACACAAGATATGAAATATAGGTTGAAGTGACATGTTTTGAGTAATTGTTTCAACATAATTTGTTGAAAAGATTATACTTTCTCTGTTGCATTGCCTTGGTAGCTTTGTAGAAAAATAATGGACTCAATGTGTGGGTGTACGTATATCTGGACTCTATTCTGTTCCATTGCTCTATATGCCTATTTGTTCTCAGATACCACAACAGGCTAATTATTTTTTAAACCTTTCAAATGCAAAAATGATTTTCCTTATAGTTAGGAGACCCGAGAGTCTTTTACGCCCTAGGTGAATTCAACTAAATGTTCTTAGCTCTGATTCTTTACCTGTGGAATGGGGAATTGTATCAAGAGAAATCTCAACTCCTTTTCTTTTCTCTTTTTTTCCTTTTTCCTTTCCCCCTACCCCAAGCCTTCTCGGCCTTTCTTGTCCATTCTCTTTCTCCTTCCCTCCCCCCATAATTTTTTCCCCCATCTGGTCAGTAGATGGTGCTGTGCTGCAACACATATATTTACTAGGTCCTTAAAACTTCTAAATATCATATTATGTCATCTGTTAATTCTACACCTTATGACTACACTTTGAGAAATGATCATTAAATTGTTAGTGGAATGACAATGTTCACACCCCTCCCTCTTTGAGAAGTAGAACCCCAGGAATGGGTCTGGTTACTTAAACTGAGTCTACTTCTTCACTGGAAAAGAGATAAAGGCTTTTGATTAAGAAGGAAAATTTTTAAAAGAGCAATGGTGGGTAGTGACCCTGAAAACCCACAATGTCGTTCAGCCTTGCGTGACATTTGAGTTGGTGTTTGTTTATCCAAGACCAAAAATATGGATGGCCAAGGAGAAGAACATAGGATAGGAAGCCCCTTTGCTCAAAATAAAATCCCAAGGTTAATTTGCTTGTGAATCACAGAGCCACTTGGCTGTCCTGGCTCAGTATGACTTTTGTGGTGACAGCTGTTTCTACCAAGACTTGACGGGTGGGACCGAGAGCAGAGCTGGTGGTTGAGAGATGGGATGGAAGTGGGAGATGGATGGTAAGAGTGGACTCTGGTTTCTTTAAAAAGGAAATCTATGGGTTTCAGATCTTCCCAGTTGAGCTCACAGTTCTGCTAGCTGTACATAATGCTTTTCCTGGGTGAGAAGAGGGTGTACATGGTCAGTTGTTACTTCATGGCCCCTTAAGTTATGATTTAATGGTGGGTGTTTAACTTTTTAAGTTTAACAAACTGTGAAGGTTTCCAGAAAGGGCTCTATGTTTGCTTGTAAAAAATCCAGCCTGTATTCCTCTGGCCCCAAAACTCTGAGGATATTGTGGACTCATGTTTCCTTATAGCCTGGTTTTCTAAAGCCCAAAGAAAGGCCCATCTTGGAGTTGATGGCATTGTCCTGGGATTTCCATGTATAAATAGTAAAAATGTTCACCCGATAGTGCTTTATGGTTTTACAAAGTAATTCTACAAACATATGCGATTATGTCCCTTTCCTTAGAAAGTGGAAATTGATTCACATTAGGGCATTGGAGATCAAAGCCGGAGAAGGTCAGCGAGGAAGAAACACCATAAGTTAACAATGGCCTCTATCCTCATTTTGGTCTCTGCTTGGGTATTTCGACTTAACGAATCCAAAATTGACCTTCCATGTTCATCCCCAATTAGCTCAGTTTCCTGTTTTCTCTGTCCGGATAAATGACGATGCCATCAGCCCCCAAACTTTGGAGTTGTCCTTTACTCCCCTCTTACTCTACACTCGATCTACAGGCAAAACCTCGTGGTTCAGCCTTTGAAATACAAAGTATTCAGAATCCAAACACTGCTCATCACCTCCCTTGGTTCACCCTGATCTGATCCGCTATAATCTTTTGCATGAACCAGGACAACAGTTTTCTAATAGATTTTCCTGCCTCAACCCTTGTCCCCACTTTGATCTCATTTCAGCATATGAACCATGGTGATGCTGTTCATAGGTAAGTTAGACTTTGCCAATCTTTTGCCCAGAACCATTCACTGACTTTCCATCTCACATAGAGGAAGACCAAAGACCTCACAGTGGCCTACACAGCCCTATGTAAGCTGACACCTTCTATCCTTTGGGAGCCTGTTTTATGTCACTCATCTCCTCATTCCACTTCAGCCATCCAGATCTCCTCCCTGTTTCTCAAGTGTGCCAGGAACATTCCTCTCTTAGGATCTATTCCCTTGCTCTTTTTCTTCATTGCTCTTCCCCAGATATGATTCTCACTCTCATTTCCTTCAGATCTTTACTCAATGTTACTTTCTCACTGTGTCCTTCCCTGGATGCTGTACTTATTAATAAAATTGGACCCTTTTTAACACTCTCTAACTCTTTCTGACCTTTCCTGGTTTAATTGTTTTTCTTCAGCACTTATTACAAACATAATTTGTACTCATTTATCTTGCTTAACTTCCTAGACTATAAACTCCATAAGGGCAGGGTTTCTTGTCCATTTTATTCATGACACTATTTCCAAAGCCTACGGCAGTACTCACCATGTAGGAGGCACTCAATAACGATGACAAAATCAATGAATGAATGATGTTCTCCACATTACTTTCGTGGTACTTCCAAGGTGCAGCCGAGCCACCAAAGGAAAGGACTAATGCCCAACTGGATTCCTGCAATGGGAAGACCTATTGGTTAGAAAACCTGGAGCTTAAAACTCAGTGTTCTACTATCACTTTGTGAAAAACAGTTTCTGGGTCCCACCCATGGGGATTCTGATTCTAGAGGTCTAGGAAGCCATAATTTTATGTATTCCTTAAGAAATTTTTAATCTTAACCAGATCTGGAGGCCCATGGGACTGGAGAGCAGCTTACGTTTAATTCAACAAATATCTTTTGAACATCTTCTGTATTTCGCAAATTATGCCAGGAAATGGTCCTAGACTGAAGCCAGGTCAGAGAGACAGATGTGGAAAATCACAATTGCAATGTAACATGATCAGTGTTTTCTTGAGGCATTTACTAATTGCAGGGGTTGCAGAAGACAAAAGAAGAATAGATCTGGAATGGATCTAAAGAATTCTCAGAGGAAATGACTCATGGTGAAGAGGAGTTGAGACAGCAGGTGAGGGATAGAGGGCATTGGAGACACAGAACACATCTTGGCCTCTGAGTTCAAGGCAGGTGCTAGGTTCCCGATACCTGCTTAGAATGTGTCAGGGTCATGCCTTATCCCCAACAAAGGGGGCAAAGTCAGGCAGCCTTTCATCTTTGCAATAAGCACCTACTTTTCTTTTTATAGCCCCCTCTTCCAGGTGTCTAGGATTCTAACTGTCATGAGATAATAAAAATATATTTCTGGCTTGTTTATCTGTGTTTCCTTGTTTAAAAAAGGGTATGATAAAGTCCTTCCTAATATGGGGTAACTAATGATTTTCTGGGTTATTCACATTTCAACAAAAATAAGGCAGCCTTTAATAATAAAAACAATCAGGCAGGCACCAGTGACCAGCCAGCAGGGAGATTTTCTTTTGGGCTTAAACCTCTAATTTTCCTTGTGTCCCATCACATGGGGGCAACCTGAAGGTCAGTGCTGGAAGTGGTATCTGGTGATTCTCTGCCAACGATCTCTGTATTGGGGGAAATGATAATCACTCTTGTCTATTACGAGTTTTGATATAGGTCTTGAACTGATTGCCTTTATTTTTTTCTGTGCTGCAATTACTCAATTTTTTAATGTCATATTTGTATAGAGTACTGTGTTTTTCCTATTTATATTAGTCGAGGTAAGTAGTGTTGGCTTCTGTGACAAACGATCACCAGATCTCTAACTTAACACAATAAGGTTTTATTTTTTGCCCATATTATGGTCCAATGTGGGTCCCAAGAGAGTGGGGTGGGCCTGTTGTTTGGGGAGGAGCCTCTACTTCCTGTATCCACTCAGAGATCCAAGTTTTTTCATGATGGACCCCTTTCTGATACAATCAGGACTTCAAAATTGGCCTGACATCTTTCAGATAGCAGGTAAGAGGAGAGAATGGAACAGGCATTCAAATTTATATTATGCCTTAAATCAAGGGTCGACGCATTTTTTTTCTGTAAAGTAACAGATATTATATATTTCAGTCTCTGTGGGCCACCTAGTCTCTGTTAAAACTACTCAGTTTTGTTCTTATAGTGCCAAAGGAGCCACAGACAAAATGTAAGTGAAGGAGGGGGGGCTGTGTTCCAAGAAAACTTTATTTACAAAGACAGGCGATTGGCCAAATTTGGCCTGCAGGCTATAGTTTGTGGACCTCTGCATTAAACCAAAAAGGCTGTCTTCCATTCACATTCAATTGGTAAAAACCATTCTCATGCTCCCACCTAGATGGAGGGTGATAGGGGGATGTAGTTTGGCTCTGTTCCCAAGAAGAGGAAACTGGTGAGTTTCTAGCCAAGCTCTGATGTGTCCTGTATCAGGGGTAGAGTGTTCATTGATTTTTTTTTTTCTGAGACAGTGGACACACTGCTGTCTAGTTCCAACTTGTTCAGGTCAAGAATATTCCTTTACAAAACATGATCTCACAAGGCTTCTAAGCTTCTTTATCCTTTATTCTGGGGAACGGTGAGGGTGGTTTGGTTAAAATGGTCCTGGGAGATCCTATGCAGATCAGGCGTGAGGCTTTACTTCCAGGCAAAGATAAGTATCATCCCAAGTAGATGACTTAAGTACAATGTGTTGTCTACTGGTAATAAGTGGCCACTACTGGATGGCAAGGATAAGGACTACTACTCTGTGTTAACTCAACTTCAAACATCAACTGGGAGCTGAAGCTCTTCTATGTATTGCTTTCCTCTCTTCACTCTTTCCAAAGTCTCTGGAGATGGGTAAAAATCTTGCTCTACAAGTGTGCATCCAAATATTTAATCATACTGGCAGTAATTCATCTTTTGGTAAAGTATCTGTAGTATCTTTCCTTGCATCTCTAAAGGCTTCCCATTTAGCCTACTATGGACTCAGAAATAAAAGATTCTTTCAGCAGCCCTATGAATTAAGCAGAGCAAACATTTGGCTGAAAATAAAGTTGGGGAAGGCTTCCTATACAGGAAGCCTCACAATCCCAGCCCTCAAACTCTCTTACTGTACAATTGTGTGATAGATTTAGTGCAGTGATGCTTCCAATTCTCCACTGCTTCCCTTGCATCTGGCCCAGACAAGTGTCTTGTTTTGGCCAACAGAATGTAGTGGAAGTGATGGTGGAGACTTGCATACTCTGCATTCTCTCAGAAACCTGCTCCTCCCATGTGCAAAAACCTGAGCTATAGCTAGCTAGATGGAAAATAGGAGAGAACATAGAGTGGAGAGAAGTTGTCCCAGTTGAGGCCCTTCCAAATAGGCCAGCCTGCTCATGCCTCCAGATGCTTGGAGAGCCCAGCAGAAGCTTGGCTCAGATCAGCAAGCCTGCCCAGCTGACTTGCATAGTTGAGGGGATGTTTGTTACTCAGCCATAGTTAACTGATAATGTGTCAATTAGACGTGATTTTAGGTGTAAGAAATATCTTGATCACAGGGGCTTGGAAAGCAGGAATTTATTTTTCTTATATAAAAGGAAGGGTAAAATTAGGTACAGGGCTGGTATAGTGTGTCAAAATGACATAAATAATCCACTTATCACATCTTTCATAACTTAGTTTATTGGCTTTCATTCTCTTAGTAATAACAACATGGTTGCAAAATAGCTGGTTTATCTCCAAAACTATAATGATGTTTGAGGTGGTTTGAAGAAGGAAGGAAAAAGAGCAAAAGAGTATGACAGCTGTTTCTATTTACTGGAGAAGTAAAAGGTTTTCTTGAGTCCCCATTTCAAAAGATTTTTGCTTATGTGCCTTTGGACTAAACCATGCTACATGGTTATTCCTTGGCTGGAAGGTGTTTAGGGAGGAAGAAGTTCTGTCTGGCACAAGAATTCAGCAGACAGGTGATCCATTGGTAGGCTGTTCCCTGGGGGTTATTTTTCAGGGAAAGCCTCACAGAGGCAGTGACTTTGGGCATGACAAAGGGCTTCTCCAGTAGACAAAGATGGGAAGGGCATCCTCGGGGGAGGGGAGCTACACAGACTAAGGTACACAGTAATGAAGAAACATACCTATTTTGGGGATTCAAAATCTATAACCGAGGCCCCAAAAAGGGCAAGTATTTGCCAAAGGTAATAAAAGCTACAGATAGAGTGAGCAGAACCCAGAGGCACATCTTTAGATCTGTAGTCCAGGGTCGTACCACACCTTGCAAACTTGAGGCAATTCCTAGGATTTCAGAGTTTCTTGTTCATGTCCCCTTTTTGACCTTTATCTCATTGAAATATGTCATCTTTTTACTGAAAGGTAGGTCTGAAGGCCACAGGGTTATTAGCTGGTGAACTTGTGCATAGTACTTAACCTTTCAGCCTTAGGTTTTTTCCCCAAAATATTGCTAAAGGTAATACTCAGAAAAATCACCTCTGATTCACCCTGTCTATAGACACAAGGTTTCTCACATCTCTTAAACTGCAGAGGTCTGTTCAGTTCACATCAATAATCTCTCACATTTAAGCCGTTGGAATCAGCCAGTGTAAACCCTTGTTACCTTTCAAGGATCCAGTGCAATAAGTTAAACATCTACCTGCTCCCACGGGGCCCCTGAGATCCAGCTTGCATTTATCATTCTCTGAAGGTACCAAGCTATTTCTTTGAAAGATTCAGAGTACTCTTCTCAATACCTGAGTTTCACTCTTGTAAACTTTAAGTGAAGATGAAAGATGCATGTTTGCGTGTGGGGAGAAGGAGGTGAGAGGCATGAAATAACAAGCGGGAAATGATTTTAAAACTTTCACCCCACTGAGGGAGACAGTGCATTCACTTACATCTTATTTGAACTGTGATTGTGTTGCTGTTTGCCATTTTTACCCCACTTGTTGCTCCTACTGTTAGATGTAAAGAAGGGCTTTATGTTTCTTAGTCAAAGGAGGAGTGCTTATTTGCTCACTTCTTTGGGAGGTTGAAAAAGGAGACAAAATAATAGAAGCGATGGGAAAGGGGAATCTTTTTCCTGGCTTTCTTGGGTGACAGGTGCAGGCTTGTTCTGTAAATTCACCTGGAAGATTTTTGCTAGCAGGAACTCTCACTTATCCATAGTTTCTCATATCTGGAGAAAGAAATCCGTTGGAACATGTGGGTCTCAATTCATGGAGCATGACAAGCATTCAAAGAGAAGAGTTTCAGGGACCCTGAGTTATTGGAACCCTGGGTGTCTCTCCTCAAGGATGCCTCTTGTTACATGCGGTACTTGGAGTCTTAATAACCCCTGCCAATTTCCTCTACGGTATTATGGATCACAGAAGGCTAACTATGGTTTATCATTATACAAAGTACAAAATGCATTTCCAGTTCCAGTCAGTGGACTTGCATGCATACCTGAGTAGTGTTTGTCCCAGCACTGATGTGAGGGATGATCTAGGTCTCAAGTGGGGGTCTATTTTTGCAGAGTGCACCCTCCACCTGCAGATAAGCTGGAGACATGTTCAATTATTACTGTAGGACAGATTTGAACAATGACCAGGAAGAATCAGAATCACGCCTGGTATTAGAAGTCATCCTAGACTTAGAAAATTAAGAAATTTAGAAAATTAGAAAATTAGGTTTGAATATGAGTTTAGTGGTCTCCTTAGAAAAGAAAAGTGCTGGTTGGTATCTGATAAGAAATTCCTGCTTTTTCCTGCTTCTGGCATCTTTTCTTTTCTTTTCTTTCTTTTCTTTTTTTTTTATTCATTTATTTTTGAAAGGAAAAGGACTCTGGATAGCCGGAAAACAGATACATAGGAAAGGGAATTTACCAAAGGTAACAGATGTTTTTTATAAATTTGAAAAGGTATAAGGTGGAAACATGCCTTGCAAAACTAGAGATATGCACAGATTATCACCCTCTGTGGGTTATGGGCGCTTGGGGATTACTTGTCTATTTAATATTTTTTGAAGTATAATATCTCAGCAATGAAAGGAAACAGAAGCAGTTAATTCTGAACCTAAGGGGTTTTTTCCTGACCTCTTGGTACCTAGGCACAATAGGGTGAGTTCAGGACTGAGTTAATGTCTTAACTCCCTATTTCCTGTCTTTTGTTGTTTTAATCTGACACTTAAACATACTTCAATGTGGACTTTTGTGTGGAAATGCCTTTGATTTTTTTTTTTTTCCACTCCCAAGGAATGCCAGCTAAGAGAGGGAGAAAAATAGGATAAAGTTTAATCATATCTAATAGGTATCTTAAAAAGTGATGCAGTGCTTTATTATTATTTTTTTTGACCTGTGTGCTAGATTGGTGAACTTCCAATGCCCTTTCCTTAGAGTTAGAGAGAATCTGAACTTCAGTCTTAGGATAGGGTGTACTCCTGGTCCTCTGAAGCCTGTGTGTCTCCATGAAAAACTCATGCTGCACAGGTAGGGAGCCACATGGCTTCTGGGAGCACATCCTGTCTTTGTTCATAGAGGCTGGAGCTGTGGTTCTTGGGTTTGGGAAAGTGAGAGGTGTATAGTAAAGCCTTCCCTTGAGCCAGCTGACCCAGTTACCTGGTCAGTCATTTCAGTGGATCATCAGTTAACTATGAGTAATGGGCCATTATATTTTGAACCTTTTTGCTTAATGTGGTCTGTTTAGCTGCCTTTATTGGGAAAGGTTCTTATTTTTACTTGAATGAGTGGGACTGTGTCTGGCAGTGGGGATGATACATAGGCTTTAGTTAGGGAAAATGATGGAAAAGCAAATAACAGGCAAGGGTGAGTAACGATGATTAAAAGAGTTAAGCAACAGAGTTAACATTGTGCCCTTATGACCACATGTTTAATAGAGTGTGATACATACTTGTGTTACAGAAACCTACAAACTTGAAATTATTGTATGGAAAATATATTGACTACAATGTGTCAGTTACATTTTAACACATATATGTGCATATGTGTGTATGTATTATATTAATATATGTAATATATATGAGTCTAACTTGGCAACCATCTGCTTTAAAGGGCTATATTATATTATTCTGTTGGTGTTTTAATTTAGTGTTATGATTTTAACAGATACGTTAATTTCACTTCCATATTGCCTTACAGCCATAATTTTAAGTTGTTTAATAGAAAGCCTTCTCTATAGTCTATTAACACACACTCAGCCTATGCTATTTGGTAGTTTATGCAAAGACACATTAAATAAAAATGTTCTATTATAGTGTTAAAGCATAATTTTCAAAAATAGTAAAATTATGACTCCCATGTAAATATAACATGAATGCATGTCAAAGATTTTATACAACTCATAAGTAAATGAGGGAACCAGTAAGATGTTAAAACAGTTTCAAATGAGACTTTGACTTGCAGGGATTTATATAGTTCCTTTGTGTTGCTATGGACAGGAATCATTCACATTGCTATTCATTTCCTGCAAATTAACAGCCACCCCTAAAGAATTTTGAAATAGCCAAGAAATATTTTTTTAATCATTTTCATGTCTTGGATAAATTTTCCTGACAATAGTTTCTATTGCCTTCTTCATTAATTCAAGTATTTTTAAGGGTTTATTATGAGCATATATTTAAGACCAGTATATGCAGGTGAACTTGAGAAGGTGGCTTGCTCTTTCAGAGCTCAGTATTTATGTAGGAGAGGGGAATGTTGTCAGATCACTACAGTTCGTTTGTTACATGCCAATAGAATCTTAATGAATCAATCTCTTACGGAGAAGCATGCAAGATTCTCTAGAAGAAATACTGTTTGAGCAGAGAATCACTGGTTGAGAGAGCAAGAAAAAAGTGGTGATGGTTGGGAGGTTGAAAGGCAGGCTTTCCATTCTACCTAGATAGAATAGAATATGAAAAGACTCAGGGGTATGAAAAAGCAAGGCATATTTATGAGAACTGTGAGTATCAACAAAAAAACAGGGCACTGGGGAGGGGTGTGTGTGGGAGGTGGAGCTCCTGAGATCAGAAAGGCAGACTTAACTGAGAAGCCACATTATGCTAAAGGAGGTAGAGGACTGGTGTGAGCAGGAGTGGGCTATTTACTTCCATATTCAGATTCACGTGATGAAACAACATAAATGTGTATCGGAAAAATTAGTTAAAATTGTTACCACTCAACCAAGTTTATTGACTGCTGCTCAAGAGGAAGTGAATACACTGAGACAGCAGGGGTTACAGTGGAGAAAAAGTTTAATATCGCAAGTGCCATCTGAGGAGATGGGAGGAATTTCTCAAATCTGTCTCCCTGAGAATTTGGGAGAAAGAATAATTCGGTGGGCAAAGGGTTAGGGAATTGGGTCTGCTGATTGGCTGGGGATGAACTCACAGGACTGGGAAGCAAACATTGTCTTCTTGTGCTGAGCAGTTCCCAGGTCACAAGACCAGTTGAGTTGGTTCCTTGGTATGGGCCACTGGTCTGGTTGGGTCAGTTGGTCCACCGGAATTCAGGGTCTGGAAGACATTTCAAAGACCAGCCTTAGGTTTCACAAGGATGATGTTATCTATGGGAGCAATGAAGAAAGCTAAGAATCTTTGTGATCATCAGCTATATGGCTCCTGAGTGGTAAGCAATTATAGGAAAGCAAGCTAGGGAACAATGCCTGGTTATATATTAATATATTTTAACTATGCCTGTACCTTTGCAGAGTTCAGGCCCCTACCACTGTTCTCACTTCACAGTCTTTTATTAAATTTGTAAAGGGTGGTTTCAAAATGTTATTATCATAGACCAGGGGAATAGAGCTGCCTCCAACATTCTGACACTTTGAGTGGCCAAATTATGTTTGTTGATTTTTTGAAGAGGAGGCTTTTTCTTCCTTTCTGCCCCATTTCCTTGCCCCAATCTTCTATCTTGCCCCTCCTTTCTTCATTTCTCCCTTTCTTTTTCCCTCCCTCCACCTTCTCTCCCTCCCTCCTTTCTCTCTTGCTCTCTCTGCGACCCCATTTCCACTAAGTTCAGTGGCCTAGGAAACACCTGTTGCATGTCTAAAGTACTGTGATCCCTCGTGTAGAATCAGAGTGATCCTGGGTGGTGTTCTGATTCTCAAGACAGTCCTGGACAAACAATGGTACGTTCCTACTCTCAGATTCTTATTTTAAAATCAATTGCTAAAGCACCATGACATCATCCTAAGGAAGGTAAAATACAACTGGAAAGTTTACTGCTTTGTAATTATGACACACCTGTCCAGTTTTCCTGAGCTCTCTCTGGACTGGAAACCCTTTGCTCCATGGAGGAGGCATTTACAGGTCATCTCCCAGGATGGATTATTTCTGCAGATGACTAATTTGGTTCATTTGTCTTGACTGGTGCTAATTGCATTCCAGGGGATGAGATTTTTCTGATCACATTTTTTTTTTCTTTTTAAGTAGCAGTGGTGGGAAAAGATGGAAGAGAGAGCTAGAAGAGGATTTCTGTTAATATGTAACATCCAATAGTCTATCCTTAACCACAGTCCCATGAGAACCCCAGTTCATTCAGTGAGAGTGATTTCATCCAAGTGTCTGGATGAATTTAATCCAGTTAAGACAATTTATATCAAAGTATGAAATGATCAATAACAAATCCAGATAAGCTTGATGTTCCTTTCAAAGTAGGTGATTATTAACCAGAAAAAAATCTCAGATTGAGTAAATTTGGAGTTTTATACAGAAGGAAAGAACATAAGGCTACTTAACAGGAAGATGTATGATCACCAAGTACCTACTGCATTAAGAAAAAAAAAAAGATTGTTATTCACCCTGTGAGAAGGTAAGAGTAATTCTGAGCTAGTCTCAAACAATGACATCATGGTAGCTGTGAAATTGTTAGCAGCGTTATTTACTATTCTAGGCTCAATTTGTATGATCCTGAAATAAGGGGGCTAGATCAGAATCGGGATAAAAGTGGGCTATGAAAAATTAGAAAGGTATTATCAAATTATTCCTTTACAAATATGAAAGTAAATAAACACACGAAACCCAGATGAAAAATGTATGCAACTACTCCATGCTCATGTAAAAATGGACACCTCAAATCAAAAGATAACAATACAACATTCAATCGTACAGAGCATTATAAGGTAATAGTGGAATTTGCCTTGTACACCTTTAGGACCCATGGTCCCATTCATCTCTCAGAGGTAATTAAGGTTAATTTCTTGTATGTCTTTCTGAAAATATTCTCAGGGCATTGTGTTAGTTAAGGTTCTCTGGGTTTCAAGCCACAAAAATAAACTCTGGCTGACTTAAAGCCACAAAAAAGAATTTACTGGAAGGATGCTGGGGTGTTTGGCGGAATTGAGGCAGGATTAAACCCCTTAGCCTTTGGAAAGGGTAATCTAAAGGAAAGTTACAAGACATCCCAGCACCATGTGTCAGACAATTGCCATTAATGTGACTTGGCTATAAAGATTCCCAGCCTCTGGTATTTCTGTTTTAAATTTTAAATATGATTGGCCAAGCTAGACTGGGCCAGTGAACTGTAGTGTGGCTGGATGTCTGAGGGTGAAGGGCTTAAGGGATGGCAAATCTCGTAGTATAGAAAGCTGGGGAAGTTTTCTGGACAGGGTGAATGGTAACTTGCAGGACAATAATCTCATTTTACTCACATGCAAAACACACGCTCGTATTGTCTGTATTTGATTTTACACAGACAATTTTTCTTTCTCTGCGCTTATAAAATAGTGAAATTTCTCTGGTTTGGCATTCCAGTAACTTATGCACAGGTGGGAAAAATACTGTTTGTTCCTTAGCCAAGTGCCCCTTATAGGAACGTTATTAATAGAATTGCATACCTGGCACTGTATTTAGGAATTCCCAAACTAAAAACTGGAGCCTGAAATTACCTTCATAGAAAACTTCTTAGCCATTACAACTAAATTAACTATTATATAAACACTATAAAACTTACTTTAGGAGCAAAGTACAATGCTGGTGCTATGATTTAGAATAAAAGGAAGATACTCTAATAGCCTCAAGATAATTACAATTTGACTCCATGATTTTGAACTTCTGGCCTCCAGAACTATGAAAGGATAAATTTCTCTTGTTTTAAGGCATGATGTTTCTGGTAATTTTTTATAGCAGGTCTTGGAATCTAATATACCCAGGGAGAGGTTGCTCACCCCGAGAGAGGTCATATGCTGTTTTTAAAGCACAAAGCATAATGAGGTTTATGGGCTCTTCTTTGAGATCTGGTTTTGGTAGCAGAAGGGCCATAGTGTGTCTGAAGCTGTGAATCTTTAGCAATTTAATTTACCAAATACAGCATGAGTTTCTGTTAAATCCATAGTTGGTGAGAGTTTTCCTTCTGGCTAAGATGGAGTAAGACTAACTGTATTTATCTGCTTACCTGAAAAAAAAAAAAAAAAAAAAAAAAAAGAGAGACAGAGAGAGAAAGGGACAAAATATATGGGAAAAAAGAGTTTTCAAGACATCGGTCATCAGGTATGACAGAACAGAGATACCTGAGAGATGACAAACAAGTGTGGGAAACCCTATAATTGCCCCAGCTTACTGCCTTAAGAGAGTTTCCAGGCTGTGAGTCAGGGAGGGAGAACACGGACTGAGCTTGGTAGACAACTTGAGTAGAGGAGACAGAGCTGAAAGTCTGGGGAGACCAAGGTGTTAAAAGGACAGAATGCCAGAGAAGGAAGGAATACATACATGGGAACCATCCACATCATGCATGTAGCTACAGTGCATTCATTTTCACTGAATGTCATATAGTCTACTTCAATGTCTAATACCTCTCAGCAATTCTTCAATGTTTAGGGATTTCCATCTGAAAAATCCTTTAGAATATATTACATATTTTGTCATATCACTTTTACTTAAGACCATACATGAACCATTATTGTAATGGCTAAGAAGCATCCCTCTGTGCATGTTTCAGTCTCTCATATATCTACTGCCACATAAATAGGACTCTGGACTCCTTCAGTTCTGCCATCTGAGGAGGGTGATCCCAGTCCTCCTGGCATTTGTATTGGAGAACGAGAGCATGACCATAGAAGGATGGTACCTGGGAGATGAAAGGAGGGAAAGGATTAGCATAAGGTAGTCAATCAATTGTTATAATAAAGCCATGAAGTGGGGAAGGGCCAGGACAATGTCTGGAGGGCAGGAGGCTTATCGGCAGGGGGGATATTCTCTTGCTATTTTGAAGAACATACCTTGGGAGTGGGTTGTATGTTTGTCAGTGGATGAGAGAAAAAGAGGGATTTTTTTTAAAAAGTATTACTAGAGATTCTCTGTCCTCTTAAGGAGTTCAAAAACTACAAACAGAAAATTTCAGTTACTCAGGGGTTCATGTATTTGCATGAACTGTGGCCATTGGACTACAGCACTTCT
This sequence comes from Indri indri, assembly GCA_004363605.1. Classification (NCBI taxonomy): domain Eukaryota; kingdom Metazoa; phylum Chordata; class Mammalia; order Primates; family Indriidae; genus Indri; species Indri indri. Next base: position 5,940 of record RJWJ010009899.1, on the reverse strand, counting down.
CTGAGGCTGAACTCAGAGAGGGACTCAGAAGAGCATATAATTCATGGGATATAGTACATCATATTGTGAGATTTTTAGAAAGACTTGAATTCTACTTCAGGTGACACATTGCGTTAGAGACAGAATTATGATCAGAATTTAGATTCTCAGGGGATTCTCACCTATCTCTTTCTTTGTGAGTCATTTCATCAACTCAGTCTTTCCTCAACTCATTGAATTAATGAAATTTTCCTGCAGTCACTTCCGTTTCCTACTAGACTTTGTTATTAAGTTATTGGTTCCCTGATTGCTTCCTTTATATCCCTAAACCGAGACTGTTAGATAAGGTCTTCAGTGCTCGAACACCATGCCACAAGGTCTTTAGTTTCCTGGAGTTACTCTAAGATCAATCTGTCTGCAGGGAGGCTGGCGTTCAAATGTTCATAGTCAACACATGGGGAAAGATTGGAGGGCACATCTCATCCCGACCAGTTCGAAAGGGAGGAACAGACTTACTTGAGCCTGGTGGTTATGAGTGTGTCCTCTTCTCCTCTATGCAAATTTGTTTATGAATATCATTTAAAACTAAGTATAGAGACTATTTTCTGAGACCCATTACATGTACAGGTGGGCCAGTACTAACACATTATTTATATTAATAATTCAATGTTATCTCTCATAACTAATATGCTGCAAATATTGAGCTGGGGAGCAGCTGCGTAGCTGCTCATATCTGAAATAAACAAAGAGCTAGTGTCTGTGGAAAGAAAGAGCTCAATTCATAACAAAACTGCATATATTTCTAATATAGGAAATATAGCTGTTTTGCAAAGTTCTCTCTAGGACAGCGGGAGACGTTATTTTACACACTCAGCATTCACCAGTTTTAACTTTCTAAACAGGACCTGTTTCAAATATTTTAGGGATTTTTTTTTTTTTTGTTCTGTTTTGTTTTTACTTTCCTTAAATTGGATGGCTGAAGACTGCCTTCTGGAGGTCAAGCATTTGATTGACAGCGGAACTCTGGTCTGAGCAATCAGAAGGAATCAGGCAATGGTGCAGACGGGAAGAAACAGAGGAACATCAGGAAGAAGCAGGCCCTGGGCCCTGAGCTTGGAAGTCTTGCCCCATGTCGGAGGTGGGTTTTGAGGAGGGTGAGGAGGAGGTGGATGAAAGCCAATGGAAGGTGCATGATGGTGGGACGTTGCCAGGGGTATAGAGGGAGCCGGGAAAGGGACATACAGAGTCTTGGAACTGTCTTGGGTGAGACAGACTTTTTCTGGTGGGGTCTGCATGCGGAAAACCTGCCAAGGCTCAGTCCCAAACTTAAGTAACCAGGTTGGTTTAAGGAAAAACTATGAAGGAGGTGAGGATTGTTGCCAACATTCTGCCTTTGCTTTTCAACACCCTTTAGCTCTTTTGGCAAATTCTCTCCACCCAGGTGTTCAGACCCCCACCCTCCCTTCCCCTGAACTGCAGCTTCCAAGGTCACCCACATTGTAGTCATCACTGGACAACCTTCCTACGCCAAACTTTTCCCTCCCAGTTTTTCTGCTTCCCCAAATCTGGTTTCCTCTTTACTGTGACCTTGATCCTTGTTGGAGTGAATTTGACAACTGATTGGAGATGAGGTGACAATGACTGATAATGTTTCAATGTTTCCTTCCTTTCTGATCACATCTGTACTCTTCCTCACACAGTAAAGAGGGAATTCCATTGGAATTGGGCAGGAAAGAGGGCTTTTCACTGATTCCGTCAGACTGCAACTTACCACTTTGCCCATAAGTAAGGACTGTGGGGACAAGAAAGGTAATACCTTTTCCTCACCCATCACAAGGGTCATGGCTGACACTCCTATAACAAAAGACAGGTTAGCAAGAGAAAAGCATAATAAACTTTAACGAAGTTTTACATAGCAGAGGAGCCTTAAGAAATGAAGACCTGAAGACCCAGGGAAAGCTGTGTGTTTTTATGCTAAGTCTAATGAAAGAAGTGGGTAATTGTGGAGAAACATGATTGGGGGAAAAAAAGGGAATGGACTGGGGGTGGGGGGTGGGGAGGGCCTAGCAAAGCCTATTTGTTCAGATTCTTCTTGGCCTCTCTGTGTAGCATTCCCTCCTCCTAGCTATGGGGCAGAACCCTCTGGAATGAGGGTCTTATGACCAGCTTTCAGGGGAGGTAGGTTAGAAAGCAACTTCTCTGGGTTTTATGGCTTCTTTGGGGGAAAGCAGTTCTGTTTTCTATGACTCACCTCAGAGAGAGGGATTCTGGTTTCCGTGACACGACTTGGGGAGAAGAGGGAGCAGGAGAAGGTAGCAGAGACCTTCAAATCTCCTTCAGTTCAAAGCACTATGCAGGCCAAGGGGCCACACTTTGTGATACTGTGTTTTGAGACCAGGCAGGTCCAACCCTGAGAGTATGAACTTAGCTATTTGAATTAGCTGTGGTTTAGAAGTAGAGGAAAGGATGGAGCTTGCTAGAGGGAAGAGTCAATCAGAAGCTTGACTAAAAAGATCTGTGGGTCCAGGTGAGGGCCAGATTAGAGAGTGTCTGTGGTCAGCTTTGGGAGATAAATGCAAAATATTCTAAGGACCTGGTAAGTGGCTAAGGTATTTCCATAAGCCATTTTTTTTTTTTTTTTTTTTTAAACCATGGCTTGAGCTAGTGGATTTCTCCAGGATGGTTTCCCTCTTCTGCTCTGTGAGTGTAGCCCAGCCTTCCGTTCTGCTAATGCTCATTGGTTCTGTTACAGCGTCTGGGGATGGAAAAGGTTGCTTAGGTGTCAGCCAAGACACTCCCTCTGCTTCGGGCAGAGCGAGCTGCCAGCCGACTCTCCGCTTCCTGCCAGCTTAAGGAGCTTATGACTCAGATTCAAGCAAAACACTGAACTGAAGCAAAAAGAGAGGGAGGGAACCTCAGCTCGGGTGAAGGCTCCAGAGCCAAACTGCATCACTGAAACATTCAACTCAGGGAAACCCATCAGACCAGAAGGCTGTGTGATGCTGTGTTTGTTCTCTGCTTCGAGCACCCACACATATGCATACGCACCAACTCCCTTTCTCTCATACTTATACAGACATATTTCCCCGTGAACTGAAATCCTGAGGCTGCTTCTCCCTCCTGTAGGGAAAAACTACTCTTGGAAGCTGGCACGGTTACTAAACACGTCTCAGTTTCTGTGATAGCAGAAAAGTCTCCACCAGAAGTTATGATTCAGCTGGTGTATCCACTTGTCCCTCCTTGCCTTGTGTCACCCTAGTTTCCGTTCCTCACAGAGGGAGATGTTGGGGGAAGACTACAGACATTTCTTGGGAATAACACCGAAACCCAGACGCATGTGTTTCAAAGTCCGCTGTGATTCCGGTAGCTTCCTGGATATTGCTGTGGTGGCTGAGTTGCTGCCAATGTTGACTTGTTGGTCATTTGAAAGCCAAACTCTACCCCTGAGGGAAGGTGCAGGATGAATTAGAGAGATCTCTATTCTGTCTTTTCCTTCCTCCTTCCATTACTCATGGACATACCCACATCCCCCCGCCCCACCTCCTTCCAGTTGTCTCTTTGTGAGTAAACATTAGTCATTTTTCTCTAAGTGCCTTAACTCCATTCCCACTGAAGAGAAATGTGCAATCTCTTTGATTGAAGTTCAAAGCACCAGACTATATACTTTCGTGTTAAATATAGTTTATAGTGTAACTCCTTCATGCATAGCTGTCTTTAGCATATACAATCTTCCTAAAATTCGACTTTTATCTATGTCATTATCTTTCAAGAAATTCTAAAAACTCTCATAGACAACCATATAGGACCAGATGCCTTAATGCCCTTTGGAAGTCTTCCTGAGCAGGATCCGACCGACTTAAGCTTCTCGTCTCATCTTACTTGGCATCACTCCTCTTTAGATTGGCTGGGCTGGTCTACTTAATCCTCCAGCCCATCTTAATCTCTCCTCTCTTTGAAATGCCTTCTTCTTACGGCTGTCTAATCCCAACCATTTTTAAACTCAAGCCCATGTCGGTTCATTATCTTTATTGGGGAAGAAGGAATTGTGGGGCGGGGGAGATAAGAATTAGAAGCAAGAGGTGGACAGAGAGATAGAATAAAAGTGTTGAAGTTTGAGGGGAAAGAAGCCCAGTTGTGATGGGTGGTGTTCCTTGGGAAAGTCTGGCCTTATTGAAAGGAGTTCAATGTAGGCAGCCCCCTTCTCCCTACAACATTTTGAGAAGCTCAGAATATAGATTTCTCAGTGCACCAAGAGCTGTCAATCCCAGTCAGAAAATGTATTACCTTTATTCTGGAGGGAGATCATGTTTTCCATGCACAACAGTGACAGATACATGGGAAGTCCAGTTAGAATCAGAAGGTGGTTTAGTGGGCATGGGTACCTTGAAAGTGTAGTTAGTTGAAAGAACTAAATTCTGGTCACCATTTAGCCAGAAAGTTATATCTCTTCTATCATTGAAGGCCTTTCTCAAGGGGGGCTTGTGGATCTAAATTGTGCTAGAGACAAGTTTTCAAGGTCATATCTCTGAACTTCCAAGGCTGATCAGTGCTCCTTCTGCCAAATACATTTCTTTCTCAAGTATGCTAACACTGTCCATCTGGGTATTATTCAGGCTTGGATGGATATATGGGAATATATTATTCAGGCTTAGATGGAGGGTGTTTTGCCTCTTTAAGATGACGCTGCATATCTCTACTCTGATCCATACCTGTGTGAACTTCACTGTTTCATAATATTCCCAGTTATAGGTAGGAACACCACCCACTTGCCCCATTGTTGCTTTTCAATGAGGCTGTAATACTAATCAGTTTGATGTAGTACTTTGTCTCTAGTGGCTTCTCAGTAAATATTTTCTGGCTAATAATTAGTTTACCACATTTGTTAGAGTTGTATATTCCTTCATCTGGAATGGGCAGCCAGTAGTTTAATTAGTGATTCAGAGTTTGTGGCTGAAATTTTCCAAAAAGCTTTATTTGGGTCAAGAATGAGACTGTTGGAGACGGGACAATGGGTAAGGCACAGATTTCTTAATTTACACATAAAATATAATTAGACAACTTATCTTTTTATTGATGAAAAAGACTTCAGATACATCGAAACAAGTCGCCTCTCATTTTATAGATAAATTAACTAAAGAAACAGATCATTTTCTTTTTTTATAGATAAATTAACTAAGGCTCAGTTAGGTTGATTGCCTTATTCAAATTTAAGAATTGGTCAGTGTCAAATCAGGACAGGAATCCATATCTTCTATCTTCCAGCCAAATGAAAATCATCCTATTAAACTATAGTTTAATTCTGGAGTCTAATTGAGGACGTAGTTACTTAATCTTTATATCTTCACCATGGTCTCCCAGGATCCAACAGAACAACAGCTACCAGATTTAGACAGTTTCATTATTGTTGCCAAATATTTATATCCAAAGTTCTTTGTGTTCATTATACTAGTTAGTAATGAAATAAACATTGCTATAGTTACCATGGAGTTAGACTAAAATTTCTAACATATGCTGCTTAAAGGGATTGATCCAGCCTCTTCAGATGTAATTTCCAAGGTAAAGATTGTGGTAAGGGTGACTCCTAGGAGGGAGTCAGCTTTTGAGAACATTGGGTGTCCAAGTTGCAATGTCATTTCATACATTTGTTTATTCTGGGCTGGGTGAGGTTTGGAAATATTGTATGATTAGACTGACTGATACCATGGAGGCAAAAGAAACAGTCGTATATTTTCTTCCTCCAGGGTGATGCATTGGGTACAAAACTAGTTTTATAGCAATTTGGGGGTAAATGTTTCTCTTTGTGTCCAAATGCGAATCAATTAAAGAAATATTAAATGGAAACATTTTGGAATAATGCTAAGATAACAGTTTCAAGAATGATAGAATTCACTTGATACTGAGTCATATTTGCTTGGTGCCTTTTTTATAGATAAAAGAATTTTGTGATAAAAGTGGAATTTC
>RJWJ010009898.1:0-48695 GCA_004363605.1 Indri indri | reverse complement strand
TTGTAAGTATTTAGTTCCATGATTCCATTTTGGACCTAAAGTTTTTAAATGTCAGGACTAATTATATTAGGTTGAAAAAAGGAATTGCTAATTGATCATTTTTGGAATGTGAAACAGCAATTTCAATACGTTCAACATAAGGTGTTGAGGTTAGCTGGGCATGGTGGCGCGCACCTGTGGTCCCAGCTACAGGAAGGCTGAGGCGGGAGGAGCTCTTGAGTCCACGATTGGAGGCTGCAGTGAACTACAATCTGATTGTGCCACTGCACTCCAGCCTGGGTGAGAGAGTAAGACCCTGCCTCAAAAAAAACAAAAAACAAAAACTTTTTTTTAACTGATTTTTTTTTTTAATACATTGAGGGCTTAGATGAATTATTTCACCTAATCTTCACAAACGCTAGGAGGTAGGTGCTATTATCATTCTCATTTTTACAAAAGGTACCGAGGCCTAGAGGGATTAGTGATTTACCCAAGCACACACAGCTAGTAAGTAATCTTTTCATAGGACTGGAATCTTAAAAACATCATCCCACTATACAGCTCCCATTTGTAACTATTATACTTTGATGTCATTTTTGCTTCCTTTTTACAGTACTAGTAATGGGCATTGTGTAAAGAGATTTAATAAAACTTTTTGAAGGTGCCAATACTTGGCAAGTTTATTGTTCATTATAACATAACATACGTTACTAACCCTATTTAATACAAAATACAAGAAAGGGAAGCAAGAGAACATAAATAGCTTGCATTCTGGCTCTTCTACTTTTTGAACTAAATCTTAAAAAAATATATGTAGGTGTAAACTCTCCACTTTAAAGATGAGTAAACTGAGGCTTAGCAAGGTTAAGATGTGGCACAGTATAAAACTCACATCACATACATTTTTGGATTAGTCTATAATGTGCATGCGATGTGATCCTTTCAATAAGGAAAATTTAAACCACACCTTACAGAGCTGAGCAGGGGATGTGACGCCTCTAATACTCCCTGAGTGCTTTTTACATTAAATTGATAGAACTATCAATTGACAGAAAATACCATTGATAGCAACTATTGTTACCAATGACGACTGGGCTTATTTTTCAGTATGTGGATGAAGAGGATCTGATGAAGGCCATCAAGGGTTTCAGCTCAGTAACCAAAGAACACACCACATTCACCGACACCCACCTGTGAAGGGTGGGAACCTGGAAGACGTAACCCTGAAACGCATGCCCGCTCCCCATCCCTCCTCAGTTATCGCTCATCATAAATGCGGAAAAGCCCTTGTTTGTTCTTCTATAACCCTTTAAAGAAAGGAGGATTGTTTTTGAAAAAGTTCCTTCCTGATTGAGATCTAAGAAATGTTGTTTTTCTGGTTGTCTGAAATGAGGGGGAATACTCATAGGAAAATACTCGTGTCGCTCTGCTTATTTTGTGGAGGATGAAGAAGCGTGTAACGTAACTTCCATTTGGCTCTAGTTGGCAGTGATGCCATTGGCTGCACGGATAATCAGTGGCAGTTTCAAGACGGTCTCCAGTTGTTAGAAGTAATGGGAAGTTAGTGGTTTAAAAACTAAGCGATTCTACTGAGAGGATGTCACTGCTATTTCTTTCTATCCACTATGTCTGTCAGGGTTGACAGAATCCTGTAAGGAACGGCTATTCTAATGATCAGAGCTGTGAAATGAAATCCCAATTTCAGGGCATGTTAAATCAGGGAAAAACAAACTTTGCGCTGGGTCTGCACACTTTGCTGGAGATTCTATTTGGCTACAATATTTCAGGTTAAATATTCACCAAACCTTTTGCTAGAATACCCGTAACTTATACATGTTTCTTCTTGCATTTATTTCAAAGAGAAGATAGTGTTTCAGTAGAAACACCTCCACTTGAACCACATTTTTACATAGTTTTGAAACTCCAATCGGTACTTTTCATAAAATTCTGTCAATTCATTGGATACCAGGAGATATTGACATCTTCAACCTAGCACATTTCAAATGGAAACTCCTGTTCTGTTTGTGATATTAGCCTACATGAAATTTAAAAAGGAAAAATTTTATTTGTGCTCCTTCTAGCTTTGAAATTAGCACATTTATATGTAAATATAAGATTAAACATGTATATATATCATATATATTACTCTGTACCAAATCCCTTCATTTCGGAGAAACTATTCCTTATTTTAGCCCTACAATCAGTAAGAACAGATGATATGCAAGAGTACCAGTTCCCACAGTTCAAAAGTTTCTGTCATCTGCTCTATTTGAATTACAAAGTCATTAATTAGTGTTAAGTCCTACCACAAGAAAAAATTTTTTCCGAGTTATCAACATAAAATTCAAGATATTAAAATTTGTTCTTCATGGAAAATAGGGAAAACTTCTTTCTTCATTCTATAAGGTCTGATTGACTCCAGGGAGTTACTTTGGATCTATCTGTCCCATATACAACAGTCACAACATTTTGTAAATCTATGTTTAGAGGCAGGTGGATTTTTGCAAAGCTGTGCTGGCAAAAACTTATAAAGGATAACCTTACTCATTCTGCTGGAAAACCATGAATTACACCATGGTCCAACAGTACAATATGGTGGACTTTTGGGGCACTGAGACTTTATCCAGATTTGTGGGAGAGCAGCTTCTCAGACTGACCAACTCCTAGGCAAAGCTTGCCAACCAGTAGTGTCAAAAGCACAGGCCAGTGTTAAGCAGCTCTGCGCCTTTGTTAAGCAGCTCTGCGCCTTTGTTAGAACTGCTGTAAGTGTACGATACTGAAATAATTGTGCACAGTTGGCAGTGGCTGTACAAATTATGAGATGTATATTTTTTTCTCGCCAAAATTTTATACTTTCTGAAATGGAAACATAGGATTGGCTAACTTAGCTTACTGGTTTTTTAAAATTTCTATTTGCTGATTCTGCGTCAATTAGTTGTTTAAAGCTGGCACAGATGAGCCTTAACCTAAGGCTGAGTGTCTTTGTGCTTCACGTGAGCTACTTGCGGTATGTAGGGAAGAAGGCACAAACTTGCATCCTTATCCTTGGTCTACTCTTCTGCCAGTGTGATTTGCTGGTCACAGGTAGATTCAGAGAAGATTGATCTCATCCTCATTTTTGAAAAAAAAATAACTCTATCCATGTGTATTTTTTAAAGCACAGTATAAAACTTTACCAGAACACACAGAATGGAGAACTGCAGGGGATTTTAAATCATTATCCACTTAATCCTCTAACTAGACATTTAGTTAATTACATGAATCCAGTTAGTTAGGTGAATCATTTGTATTTCGATCCCATAGTTCAGGCTGGACAGAAGTCTGCTTGGCTTCCACCAGGAACACTGCCCCCTGGAACCCTCCTGACCTTGTTTTTACTTCAGATAAGAATCCTAAGATTTTCCTTTGCTACTTTAAGTGGTGTTGGGTGCCAAGACTCTATTATGCAAACTATGTAGACCAACCCCTGGAGATTCTGATTCGACTGGTCTGGGGTGTAATGATGCCAGGTGCTCTTAATGTTGAGAATCGGTAGAGCAAAGTGACATGCAAGAAATCGTGTATAATAGGAGCAATGTGTCACGCACAGGGACTATGTTCCTTGGCTCACCACTTCCTCCTTATAGAGCAAACAATGAGCAGTTCTCTATGAACCTCTTTAAATCTGTTCTAAATCTCCTGACTCATGTCTTGTTACTTGTACAAGCCACATTCTCAGCTGAATTTAAATACTGTTTTATTTCTAATATTAACTGTTTTGTAAGAGTACATAGTTATGTTTTTATAAGCTTACTAAGAACTGTTTGTTTATAGATAATCTGTGATTTCTAGTAAATGGAGAACCTAAACATGAGTCTGTTACGGTACCTTAAATCAGTAATAAGGAATTTAATTATATCACAAATGAATAGTTGATTTCCGATGCACAAATATCATGTAAATTAAAGATGGTTTCTTTAATAAATATTTAAATGTGAACCAAGTTTGATTTATTAAAAAATACTCTTAACAACTCTGAGTTACACATAAATAATGATAAAGGTGTACCCCCTTAAGAAAATGGGATGTTCTGGCCAATCTCTCAACCACCAATGTATTAGATTGGATTAGATTATTAAGCATAAAACGTCTGATTTCCTTAAGTACTAAGTTCGACAGTTGATAACTCTGATGTTTCACTTTGACGTTTCTTGTTTATTGTGAAGGTACATCCTTAGTCTTTCAAATGTAGTTTGGCTTGTGATTCTTTCACACCTTTTTAAAAGCAATTTTTGTGAAACTGTGGGTAAGTCAAAAATTCATGTTATTTTCTAATATGAATTCTGTCACGGAACCAATACAGTGCACAGACAGCTCAAAAATGTCAACTAAGTGTTTCGGAAGGATGTGGCTAAAGAAACAAAATTTGACTTGTAGTATAATGCAATCTATGGCATAGTTGCCTTTTTATGGGATTTTAATCATAAACGGTTGTCACTGCCTTTTTTAAATTCTTTTATTCTTGGTAAATATTTCATTCTTTTCCTTTATTTTCTTACTTGCCACCAACTTTCACATAACTGTGATAATGAAGGGTAGAGACAACTATAATGCTTAATAATTTTCAAATTATGCTTTAACATTTTCCTTCGCTGACAATATAACAGTTTTCACACGGTGCATTCTCTTTTTTTTATTGTGGGAAATAGCTAAGAAATAAACACACATAGGTACACTTTAAACAGGCCAACTGTTCCTTAAATAATTGAAAACATTCTTAATCATTATTGATAAATACAAGAAAACTGTTATGAAACCACTGGCAATGGTTGGAAAACCAATACATATGGAAACCAATACAACAGTAAACTTTAATGAGTTTATTTCAACTTCACTCATTTATTATAGTTCTTGGAATGGGAATACATACATTATTCACCAATAAATGTTTAATGCTTTAAATTTACATTTCCCCTATTTGTAGAAACTTGAAAATCATTCTGATTAAAAGAAAATGTACAAAAAATTTTTTTATTCTTACAGTTCAAAATATATCCAAATTAACATTTTTACAGCAGCTAAAACCTTTAACCAAAAATTCAGAACTGCAGTCCCATAAACAACAAACTGACCACATTTATCTTCATTATTAACACTGAAAAAAAATATGGTGGCTCCTAAAACAAGGCAGGTTAGCAACAGGTACAGTGTTCTCTCCTGGGTACTCAAGCATTACTCTTGATTATTGTTTTATTTTCATCTTTTCACACACAATTGTTCCAACTTGAAAGTTTATTTGAACTTCTGGCATATTAGTGATGCTTGCTAAGATTTGAGAATTCCCAACAATGAGAATCAGAAAATGACCCACAATTAAAATAAGATTATCCTCAAGGAGACTTCCTATATAATGGACTCTGGTATTCAGTATCATTAGTGTTTCTGAATTACATGATTATTTTTTCACAAACATAGCACCTCATCAAATACCTGGTAAACACTCTGCAATCACAATAAGGGTTGGAAGACCAAGTTCCAAAGAGAATTATACGATACATTTAAGGTAACATTGCAATACAAGTCTCAGGCACAGTCAAGATCAGGAATAGTCTGCCGGTTCCTGTGCTCTAAGTGGATGCTCAGCTACATGGGCACCAGCCTAGCAAGATGGGGTACTATGTTTCCAAAACCAACAAAAAGTAGCTAAACATTAAAATGGACTCCCGCTTTACAAATGGTCTGTTAAATGTACTTGTAAAACTAAAAAATTTCCAAATGTCAGAAGAGAGATAGTTATTACATCTCCTTATTCCAGGTAATCCTGTTAAAAAGATACTAAATGAAGTCTAATTTTATCTTGTAAAGTTTTAGTGTAAAAATGGATGTACTGAAATCCAGTAAAGCTTGACCTTCATCTAAATTTAATAAAACAATTCATTTCAGTGAGTTTTCACAAACTGTACTCTTGACCTGAAGAATCACTTTTTCTGTGCCGCGGGGATGGAGTGGTCTTCGTAGGAGACGGGGACGCGGTACCTGGTGAGTCGGTTCCTCCATCGGAAGTGCTCGGTGATGACACCAGATAGGGAACTTTCTTTCTTCCAAGGAATCCTCCCCCTTCAAATCCTTTCTTCCGTAACTCCACTTTATTTTCATTTTCATCTTCTGATGACCTTTTCTTGGATTCTGAAAAGGCTTCAGCTGTTTTATGTGTTTCCAATCCACTATCTAATTCTCTCAAACTTTTTACTTCTGTTCCCGGAGACTTTCTCTCAGACACGTTACACTCCCCTGTGGCCCCCTTCACTTCGGCTTGTATTGGACCCAAGTGACCATTCTCAGGCACAGCTCTTTCTACATTTCTGTTCAAATTAACAGTCTGGAAGTCCCTGTAACTGTGAAAGCTCTCGGTCCTTCTTGCTCTTGCTAACAAAGGACTCTCTCTGTAAGGCCGTATGGAACCGTAAGTAGCTGCTTCATGGATGGTTTCATGGTGCTGAAGCTGAAGGCTGAAATACAGTTTTGAAAAATTAAACTTCAGAGTTCACTCTAGGATTTTGAGGGAGCATTATCTTCCTTTATCTTATTACTTAAACTACTCATAAGACACGCTAGACAAATACAGAAAGTATATTATATCCGTATTTCTCTTAAATATATACTTATCAAGTACTCTATTATATAGATAGTATATAAAAGTACTAATGCAAATAATACCATACACACATTCACGGTCATGCTTTTGAATAGTTTTAAAAAAGTTGGGAAAAAAAAATCTTTGAAACCCATATGGAAACCAACACAATTACATATTTGGCCCTCGGTTCTTCAGATTTGGGGATTTTTTTTATCAACATGGCAACTGAAATACATACTGTATCATTATATTAAAAGTACATAATGCCTAAGCGTAAGATTAGACAAAATAATGTATCTCTTTGATTAATATTGTCCCTGAGGCAGGACAGTTAATTAAAGCGCTACTTATTAACCAAGGTGAAATGTGATTTTCCTAATTCCCTCTGAATGAATTCTTGATCATATAATAGACATCCAAATTGGCAGCAATTCACAAAATAAGTTAAAAGGCAAAAAATGCTTGTCTATGAAAACCAGATATGCATGTAGATGAAAAATTTAGTAAAATCAAAAAAATCCTGAATATCAACATAAAGTCTTAATTAAAAACATGCTTTGAAAAATATGGCTTTCTAGAACAACTATGATTCCAATAATTCAATTTTCCCCAAAACAATAAATTCAACTTGTAATACCCTAACCCTTTAACCTACCTAGAATTTGATTCTCGCAGGCGGCTGTGCTGAACCACAGAAGTTGCCGGACTGATGTTAGGAGTAGCACAGCGAGATGTGCTCAGATCACACTGGTCCAGTAATTTGAGTAGCTCTTCTTCAGTTGGACCACCTACATCTTGGGAAAACAAACACTCATTAAAATCACTTATGTCAAAAGCTTACCCTGTGACTGACATCTTTCTACATGGGAACCTACCCTTATCTTCACTTTTGTTAACCATATCCATTGCAGTGGTCAGATCCCACATTTGAATGCTGCCATTTGTATGGCCTGTGAACAAGTAGCGCCTTGGCCTTGAGCCCATCCTACTGGATCCCTCGCATTCCCTCACTGTGAATGAGGATATTGTAGTACAGTCAACAGCTTGGATCTCACATATTCTGCAAAAGATATTGTATAGCTGTAAACTATAGGAACAAATAACATTTTATAATTCAGATTTTTATAAATTTATTTGCAATGTTAGTTGAATATTGTACATATCTAAGACAGATTTAAAGGGATAAAGGCAAATCAATGGGATACAATTCAAGCCTTGTTTCTTTTAGTATAGAGAAAAGGTTCTTATACAACGATGTATTAAATAATTGAAATAAGGCAAATGATTTAAAAGAAAAGCAGAAAAAGACTTGATGGGAATGAGCAATTCTTTAAAATGAAGCTATGGAACTGAAAAAGGAAGAAAATAACGAAGCAAACAGACATTATGCTAGAAGAGATCTTAAAAAATTAATTAAAAATTTATGTAAAAATTTTAAAAATTGGAAATCAGAAAAAATATATGGCTCTAAGGAGATAGCCTACATTGTATCCTTCATTAGAATAATACTCTTAACTTTTTAAAAGCATTTTTATAACTATTGATTTTCATAAAAGAACCTGAGCAAGAACAATTATTATCAACACTGACAAATGAGAAAAACCAAGGGTTAAGGTCAGCAAATGATTTTCCCAAAGTCATATAAGGGTTGACCGAATTGTACTTGATTGAATTATTTATCTCAGCCAACTTTAAAAGAGTTGAGGGAGCTTATTTTTAAAAAAAAGTTGCAAAAAAATTAGTACAGGCAAATGTAAGGTCAAAAATTAGAGGAAGAGGAAATACAATTTATATAAAGGGTGAGAAACATTATAGGAATAGAATATGAAGTTTAGCTGAGCTTCCTAATAGGCAGGGCAAAAGGGGGAAAAAAGTTAATTCCTGCATATCCACATATATTGGTATAGGCTATCCTAGTTTCATTTCCAATCTCAAGGTCTGTAAATATAGGAATAAACAAACCAAAGAGCTTTTCCTCTACTGGGAACAAGAGATCACATCCAACCTCCCTTTTAGATTTTATGTGGGCTCTTGGCTGGAACTAGAAACCAAACTGATACCAGGCAGATCAACAAGAGAAAAGCATACAAAATTTAATAGTTTTACATGTACACTGGGATCTTCACAAGAGAATGAAGTTTGAAGAAGTGGTCAAAGGAAAATGCTTTTATATTTTCAGATAAAGAACAGGAAATGTGAGAAGAAATGATAGGACTAAGAAAATCTGGCTAAACCTATGTTTAACAGTTAATTACAAAGGATATTTTAAAGGATACGGATGAAGAGATGCATAAGGCAAGGTATGTGGGAGGCGGGTATGCAGCGTCCATGCCCTCCCTGGGCACACCACTCCCCAGGACCCCAGGTGCTCCGCTATCTCTGAACCTAGTGTTTTGGGGTTTTATGACAGCTTCATTACATAAGCATTGGCCACTGGTGGTGGTCTTGACCTTGAGTCCCCCTCCCCTCCTTGAAGGCTGTGAGGTAGGGCTGATCTTTCTGGTGCCCAGCCCTATCCTGAAGCTAGGGACTAGCAGCCATCAGTCAACTCATTAGCATACAAAAGACACTTACCACTATGACTAGTCCAAGGATTTCAGGAGGTGTGTATCAGGAAACAGGGACAAAGACCAAATGTATATTTTCACAATATCACACAAGGGAAAAGCTTTTACTATTTCACCAATGAGTACAAGGTTTGCGAGAATTATTTTCACGGACATTATCAGATTAAGGAATTTCCTCCTTTTTCAGTTGCTAGAATTTTGAAAATCATAAATGGGTGATGAACTGTCAAATTTTTGTGTTCCTGTTCTATATAACTAGTCCCTCCTACTTGTCTACAGTATTGGTGAAAATCTTAAATCCCACAGAATAAGCAAAAGTAGTACATTGTTTTAATTTTAAGTTATAGTAATCATGAGATAATGAATAGATTTCTCTTTCAACAATTTGTTTCTGGTAGTAATGCCATACGTTTTGCAAGACAAAAATGCCTTCTGAATATAAACATCTTTAAAGAGTTACATACCTTTTCCCAGTAGAAGACAGTCTTACAAATAGTTTGTTAGTGATGGGAACAACCTTCTGGATAAACACCTGTTGATCATCTCGCTCTCCAAAAGGCCCTTGGTCAGAAAACAAAAGATGTCAAAAAAAAAAAAATTAAAATTTCATTCATTTCATTTACAAAAGGAACATTAATACTAATATACCAAAAAAGAGAATTTCTCATGCCTATCAATTATACTCCAATGTACTCCAATGCTTGGAGGCATTGTACTCCAAGTCAAAACCAGACACAAAATGCAACAGGACATATACTTCAACTTGCATTAAAAAAATTTTTAAACAAATATGCAATATTTCAAAATTATATTTTAGGCAAGAAGGCTATAAAAGCTGAAGATAGGCTGGGCGCGGTGGCTCATGCCTGTAATCCTAGCACTCTGGGAGGCCGAGGCGGGCGGATTGTTTGAGCTCAGAAGTTCGAGACCAGCCTGAGCAAGAACGAGACCCCGTCTCTACTAAAAATAGAAAGAAATTAATCGGATAACTAAAAATATATAGAAAAAATTAGCTGGGCGTGGTGGCGCATGCCTGTAGTCCCAGCTACTTGGGAGGCTGAGGCAGAACGCTTGAGCCCAGGAGATTGAGGTTGCTGTGAGCTAGGCTGACACCATGGCACTCTAGCCCGGGCAACAGAGTGAGACTCTGTCTCAAAAAAAAAAAAAAAAAAGAAAGAAAAAATGAATTTGGTAGTTCGAGCTATAAAAAAAAATCAGTGGTTAACATACTTTTAGCTCTATTATTGGCAAAAATTACATGTTAACATTTTAAAGAAACAACGTTTCATTTAGTTATTCAAAAGCACATTGTCTGAAGCTTTCCTATTCAAAATGACTTTCACAGAAGAACCTTTTTTTAGCTTCTAATTTAATTTTCAGTAGATTATTAATAACAGAAGAAGAAATATTTCCAATTTGAAACATGCACAGTTATCATTGTTATTACCTATAAACAAAAGTGATTATCATTTGGAGATGACATACTTTAAATGAGGAAACATTAATAAGATGAAAAATTTGCTCTTGTAACTTTAAATAATGAAAAATGCTACAATATAATTTATGAATTCATAGAACTTAATCAGCAAAATGCACTATATTTCTGTTTAGATTGAGTTTAGAAACAAAAATGAAAAATTCATATTTAAAATTCATTTTTAGGGTTTTAATATAGTTGACACACTTCTTTTGAACTGCTAACATAATGTCTAAAAATGCTCCAGAATAATCTAACTCACCTATGTCGTTTCCAGAGGAATAGCTACCATGACTTTCTGTCTCCTCCAGCGACAGTATCTTGAATGATGCCAAAGGAGTAGAACCTGGCTGAGTAGAGATCATTCCTCTGAATCGAGTTACTGTCCACGTCCGGACATGATTATTATCCGCACAGACTAGAAGAGAAAGAAAGCACAAAAGAGTTGTTAAATACAGATTAAGGGTACCACCAAAAATCACTTCTATAAACACATTTTAACTTTTTTCACAACGATCTACATTAAACAGATCACTGTTAATTATAAGTGGCAAATGACATATTTATCTTAAAATTATACTTTGTACCTAACAAAAGAGAAAAAACTGAATATGGTTTACCTCGCTGCAAATATAAGGTGTATAAGTAAACCTATGGATCATTATAAAAATAGCCTATAGGATATAAATGTAGAAAAGGTTAAAAATAATGGGCATGTAACTAAGAAAATGTTGAATATTATACTATTCTGTGGCTAAATCACACAGTAAACAGTTGTCTAATTTATTTTTTCCAACTATAGAAACTGTTTCTGCTTATGTTACTCAATATTAAAAAACCTAGATGAAGAGTTACCAAAAAGTTATTGGTACATTAAGGAAAATTAAGATTTTGTACTAAAGCTAAGCATTATTTTTATATAAGAGAGTCTGTATTTAAGAAACATGTTTCAACTAGCATTTATTTTTTGAATGAAAATAACATTAACTAGGTATATACTGATATATCTCCTAACCTATTGCTATTGTTTTGTCTGAATACTACAAAATATACAACAATAAATGTATCACTAATGCAAAAACTGTACTTTTTAGCATGCCTAAAAAATGCATTAATTTGCCACTTATAATGATTTCAGGAAATTTGTTATTGTTAGCAATGAGCGATGAACTCATTGGTAAATACTACCAAAGTACTCAAAATTTCTTATACGCACACACACACACACACACACACAAAATTCCCTACTGGATAAAATGTCACAGTTATATATAGTAACACAACTTTAGAAAGAAATTTAATTTTGGCAAATAGTAGTAACATCTATACACTTTTTATTCTTATGTAACAAAATTTCCGATTCTCAGAATGCCAGTTTTCTAGTGAAAAACGGAATATTTAGTTCTAGGCTCTTTAATCAGTTTCATAGGAAAGCATTTTCTGATTTCACTGGTAAGCTTCCTAGGATTCAGAAAAATAAATATTTTTAGCTGATGCAACTGGACAATTATGCCAATTTTGTTAATACGAATCATTATCTAAATTTTTTACTTAAGGCATTAAAACACATACTATAGAGAAAAGAATGTCATTACATATGTGTTGATATCCACCAGGTGGCGGAATAACATAACAGAATATACATAAAATAGTCCAGATTTTTTATTGAACTGAGCATTTTTCTTGACAAATTTATTTAAATTTCAAACCTACACAAAGTATTTAATGTTAAATTTCACTAAGTAGTTCTTTGGCATCACACCCTACAATAACATTATAACCATCAAAATAATAGCATCGTTACTATCGCTAAGCATTGTCATTTAAATATCACAACTTTGCAAAATAGTCTATCTTCTCACAGCATCAAATTGCCTTACTTTATACAACATTTATTCAGCATCTTTTATGTGCTAGGAACTATGCTGTGTGCTGAAAATAGGGTGGTGAACAAAGTTCCTGCTATGGTAGAATTTATATTCTAGAAGAGGGAAATAGATGATAAACAAGCAAACAAATCAAGTAGTAAGTCTATGAAGTAAACAAATTGAGATACTATTAGAGACAGCTATTGCTGGATAGAGGCCAATTTAGACCAGGTGGCCACGGAGGCCTCATTGAGAAGGCATTTGAAAAGGGACCTGAATGACAAGAAGTAGCCAAACAAATATCTAGGGGCAAAACATTCCAAGTAAAAAGAACAAGAGCAAAGGTTCTAAGGCATTTTTAAGAAATAGAAAAGCCAGCAGGTTAGAATGTCACGAGCAACAAGAAAAGTGGCATGGCGAGTTCGGAGGGGATTTGAAAGGTGGACAGGATCTAGAACAAGAAGAGACTTACAGGCCCTGATGGAAATTTCAATTTATTCTAAATACAATTGGAAGCCACTGGGAATCAGATCTGGTTTGCATTTCTAAAAGATATTTCTGGCTGCTGTGTGGAACATGTACCATAGAGAGGCAAGATAAAACACAGGAAGAGCTGAGAAGCTGCCACAGTAATCTAGAGGAGAAACGATGATCTGAGCTACTAGGCTGGCAGCAAACACAGGTGATCAGATTTTTGACATTTGCTGCAGCAAAGCCAATGGGACTTACTGAAGGATTGTACTATGTGAAGCCTGAGAGAAAGGAAGAAGTCAAGGGTGATTCTCAGATTTTCAGTCTGAGTAACTAAGTAGATGGTGACATTGTATACTAAGATGGCTTTTGAAAAACATCAGAAGTTCTATTTTGTCCAGCTTAAATTTGAGCTGTCTATTAAACACATAACCAGAGATACACACGCTGGATATGTAAGTTTGGAACTCTGGATGGTCACAGGTGGAGGAAAAATCTGGGAGTCACTGGCACATAGATGATAATTACTATTCAAATCACCAGGTTAAGTACAAAGAAGAACAGAGTTTAGGAAAGAGCTCAGGGGCAATCTAACACTCAGCAGTTGGACAAAAGAGGAGGAACCAACAACAGAATGAGAAAGACTCCTCAGTGGGGCAGGTGAGTATTGCTTTATGAAAGCCTAAAGAAGAGATTATTTTAGGAAGGCATAATTATAACCCCAAATTACTAGACATTCAATAAAGTTATATTCATTCATTTTGTCGTGGACAAAATATTTCAGCTCCACTTGGTATTTAAATCAAACTGAGAATCTTTTAATAAAGATGCACCACCTTTTAGATAGTCTTCATAGAAACAAATCTTATTTTTCAAAATCATGTTCATAAAAATTTTAAGTTGAACAGGAAATGCTCTACAAAAGAGTTAATAAGACTCCTCTAAAAAGCAAGCTCTTCCGACATAAATTCAATTTTCATAAAGCCTTTTAGAAATCCTCTATCATACACGATGAATTTCGATGGAATTTTACTTTGTGATCAGAAAGTAGCATTTGTTAAACCTGAAAATTAGTACCTTTTTTTATGTATTCACTTATTATCTAAATTTTTAAAATTTTTATATGACTATGAGGAATTACAAACCCACAAAAAAGGGTCTCTTCAGATAATTTCTTTATATATTCTATTAATTTTTAATACTTTTATAAGATGACCAAATATCAAATACACATCTAAATTTACAACTTTAGCATTAAACCTTAAGATAATCAACCAAATCTGTATTAAAAGTAAAACTAGAAAAATTTCTCTAATAAAATTCTTCCCGAAAGGGTAATAAATATTTTGCAATAAAAAATGCCAAGAGAACAAATATTAGAATAGAAAGTAAATAAAAAAATTTCATACTTCCTAAATTTATGTAAAATACAACCAGGCAAAATCAAAGAAATGTTCAAAACACAATCGTATCATTTCTTCCGTTATTAAACTTTTCTATCATTTAGTATATTTTTCTCACATAAAACACTGTTTTATGTTCTTTTTATTTGTAGTACAGAAAATTACACACAGGGCAAAGTTCCTTATCAATAACAATAAAATCACTTTACCTGATACAAGATGCTTCTCTGATAGCATGATTTTTGTAACTGGACTTCGGTGAACAGTGAAAGTCTGAAAAAGCTGTGGACCTGACCCAACTGTCTCTGGGTGTTGTACAATCACTCGCACTGCTCCAGAGCTTGTACCATAGGCAATCTCAATCCAATTACCACTGACACCTATACAAAGTCAAAAGTTGAAAAGTAATATATTAGATGATGATGGTAAAAAAGCTGCTCGTGCAAAGCTTCCCTATGATAAAAGAGGCAGAGCTGCGTTCAGCGCTTATATCAGCCCCAAATCCAGCTCAGCAAAGAAATCTTAAGACTTCTGTGGCTATCTTAAAATTATTTCCTTTATAAATCTTTTCCTAACCTTCATTCCAAGAAAGAACAACTCACCTTCTTCTTTGTACTATGTATTAGGTTCAATTACAACAAGTATAACACACTAACCCTGTATTTATTTCCATATCTACCTCTATTCCTTCTTGACAGAGACTGAATCATCATCATCTTATCTGTCACTTTACAGAGTGCCTGACACATAGTAGGTACACAACACGTTTAAAGAATACATCTGCCATGTCAAAAATACGACTGAAACAAAATAGTATTCCGAAAGCAATATTCTACGTTACTTCTAGCCTAGAATTATCATGTTTTATTTTTGTGACAATACTGAATCATCCTCAAATAATCAAGTATTATATATACTATTTTACAGTTTCAAAACCCTGAACTGTGGAATAAACATACCCATTACATTGTTTACACCACACTTAACCTGCTGCCTCTTCTAATCATTTAAGGTTCAGCTGTTGCTTTTTTTTTTAAACAAGTCCCCAGACTCCATCACAAATTTAAAGATAGGATGGAGCTCAGTGACCTACATTCTTAAAAGGCTTCCACAGATAGAGAACCTTAGCTTTACCAGCTGTTCTAGCTTTACTAAATGATTCACCTCAAAATACTGGAATCAAAGGAAAAAGAACATGCCATGGAATACATTTCCCATAACCTGAAATATGACTTCATTTTTATGCCTTAAAAGTCCCCTTGCCACCACAGAAGTGCTTTGGTTTGTAAAACTTTCCCAATTTCATCCCCACTTTTTAATTAGATTGCAAAACAAACAAAAAACCCCGTGTCTCATTCTAAAGCAGGGGTCAGCAAACTTTCATAAAGGGCCAGATAGCAAACAACTTAAACTTCGCATGCTACACCGTCTCTGCCACAATCTCTCAACTCTGTCACTGTGGCACAAAAGCAGCCACAGAAAGCAGGTAAAACTATTAACGAAAACAGCTAGTTTGTCCTGCAATTGTAGTTTACTGACCTGATTCTAGAGCAATACAGTTTATGCCCCACTGTGATTTCAATAAAACTTCACTGGTATACTCTAGAATATTTCTTTCATATTAAATATTATGGTTTCCTTTAATAAATTCAATAAAATGATGATCTTGTATAAGTAACACATTCAAACCTATTAGTATTAGTACTAGATATGTTAATACTTCTTAAAATTCCTTTCATTATAGACAAATTTTAAATTTCCCATATATATTTATCTTTTACTCTAGAATGCAAAAATTCTTAATACTTTACAAAACTAGTCTGTTAATTTTATTGCAATGGCCTCCATCAGGCAATGTAAGTTATAAAATACCTTTTTTCCATAATTGAAATTTAAAAATTCTCAAGAAAACAAGCTTATTCTCCAACACAAAGCTTCAGTCTAAGAATTTTTTTTTTGTTAAAAAAATAAAAAGTTCCGCAGAAAAAATTTTTCATCTTCATTTAATATTGTAATATATAACAAATATAATTCAGAAAAAAAGTTCTAATTTCCCATCTCAGATTGTTTGTCAACTAGTTGGTCATACTGGACTTCAGCATAAAACCAAATATAAATTTTAGACTACTAGAGATGAAATCCTTAGCAGTGCAGTTCTCAAAAAGGACCAGATTAGTTTTACCTAGTTGCATAATAAACTAATGAATAAAAACATGCTCTCAAAAACACTTCAAGAACTTCTAATAATTGGCCATGTACTAACTTGTTTTGGGCGTGAGGTAAACACTCAGAGCAGTAATAGCATCATTTGAAGGATCATGATAAAGTTCAGTCACAAGAAGATCATTATCTTTCATTCGCAAGGGGAACTTCTGCATATCTAAAAAAATAAAAAATTTTAAATAGCATTAAAATAAATAGTGCATCTATTTAAAACTATAAGGTAATGTTTTGTTCCCATTTAAAAAACTTTATTAACTAGGAACATTTTAAGTGTCTGTACACTTACCTATGTAATATATTGATCCATTGTTACATCCCAGCAGGAGGAATGACCCAGCGGTGTCGTAACTAGTTATAGGAACAACATCTTGAACCTGATGTAGTGAGATTATTATTAGATGTTAGATAGTAATTATAATTCTATTTTCCGTTCAATTTCCTCGAAATGTTAATATTTTGATAAAAAGGCAACGAACATCCAATTTTAGGAGGGCTTAGAAAATAAACTTTCTTTGGGCACACGCGTGCACATGACACACACACACGCCACAGGGAACTCTGAAGAGCCACCAATATAGCTGCTTTTAAAGATTTTTAAATTATATTTCCCACAGCAGCACTTTCCTTTCTCAATTTAGATGGATTATCTCCTTTTTCTGCACATGATCACTAGATCATAGCATAGCCCACTGGAACTAGAAGGCCAAGTCTGACCAGGTCCCCTCTCCCTTCTCCTTCTCTTACAAGAGATTAAATGGCCTGCCCAAAGTCACATATATAAGGCATAGAATTAGAACTAGTAAACAAAGCAACTGAGTTCCAGACAGTACTTGCTCCCCTGATAATTTATTATAATTTCTTTGAAAAAGTAGTATTCCTTATTTTCATTCTCCTTTCTAAAGGTTTTTATCTGTTTTCTAGGAAATGGCAAAGTCTCATATGCATGTTTTTCTTTTTTTTAAGTACTGGAATAAAAAATATTTGTCCTGGCAAATCAATTTAGTTTACAAATTAATAACTTCATATATTTGTGTTGACAGAAAAAGCAAAGGGCATGAGTTTCACTACGAAACAAAATAAAAAAAACAAACAAAAACCACAAAAATTGTTTGCTAGTATAGTGGCAACAAGTGACATCAAATGGATTTTCCCTATTTACAGCCAGGCCAGAAATGCATGTAAAACTTCTTCATAGACGACATTTAAATGAAATATTTTTTTTCATACTTGATTACCAAAAGAGATTTCCAATAATTTAAAAGTTAAAAATGTTAAAGGACTTTTATTTTTCACACACTGTATTTAGATTTCGTTAGAAAAGTTAAAATCTAAACATTATCTGCTTAATGTGAGTACTTTTTATGTACCAAATATTAACCAAGAGAACAAGTACTGGACTGAAGGTAAGGGATGAGAGATACCACTTTTGCTCTCTAGAAGCTCGTAAACTTGTGAGAAAGAAAAAAGACAATTATAGTGTGCCAGACACTAAAATAGAGTGTGCAGTACAATCATAGAAGAGTGGAGAAGGATTGCCATCTCGTTGCTGGTGGGAGAAGAGCAAAGATCAAGGAAGGGTTCAGAGAGGAAGTGAAGCTTGAAAACTGAAGTCAACTGTGAGTTAGGTAGGGGAAAGGGAATGTCTGACAGAAAAGCAAGTGAAAAAGCACAGAATCTAGGCCTGTTCTAATTAAAAAACAAACAAAAAAAGATGAAAACTTGGAAATGGATTCCTCTAAGCTGTTCAGATATATGACCCTAATTTCTGCATGTGTCGCACAGTTAAGAGTTACACTGGAAACATCTCTGCAAAGAACCCAATCATCACGCCCTAACCTCAGGTCAAGCTTCTAACTAGAGCCAATGTCAACACATTTTGTGCCAGATGAACATTAAGAACTTCTCAGTGATATGAGTAAAGATGTCTACAGAATGGGGGGAAGACTGCTTTACATACCACTAACCAATTTTCTCACCCCAGTTAGATGGATCTTTTTAGCTCCAGCACTAAGGTAAGAGCTTCAAACTCCTACCCCAGAATCTTCACAGCAGGAGACGGTGACACATAAGGCCATGAGAGTCCTCTCCTTTTGGATCCATTTTTTCGATGAAAGACTAGCAGCAGCCTAGAGCTTCCCAAGGCACATCTAAGACAAACATTTTTACCACTTGTTCTCTGGAAGGATGGGCTTTAGGATTACAGTTTTCCTACCCCTCTTTTTCTGCAACCCTGTGACCTGCTTTTCTTTCCATGTCTACACCTTAGTACAGAAAGAACAGAGCAAGTAGAGAATAAGCAAGGTTGCAGAAGAGTCAGTACTGCTGAGTTCTTCTCTCCTAGCACAAGCAAGGAGGCAGCCATGGTGTGACCTCTTTCACCTCAACAACTTCATGTCAAGAACCTGAGAAACCGTACTGAGTACGTATGGTTCAGTCATGTGGTCACAAATATAAGATGGAAGTGGATTTTTTCTCTCCCTGGTTAGCATACAATGATTGTTTTTAATTTCTACGTGTAAATTTAAATGATTTACAATTTCAAAATATCAGTCTCTCTTCCCAAAAAATACAAAGCCCCTACTAAAAGCTTTTAACCACAATCTCTATACCTATGAAATCATTATTTCTTACAGTATGTTTTAACCCTCATCCATTACTTTTTAAATACTCACTTACCTAAATTTACCAACATGTTTACCAATTTCTTTCCTAAACATTGCTTAATGCATTACACTTCTTCAAGTATAAATATCCTTTTTGTCAAAGGACATTTCTTTAGCAGTCCTGTCACTGGGGGTAATGAGTGACAAACTCTGTATTATCTGAAAACATCTTCCTCTTTCATGTTTGAATGATAGTTTTGCTGTGTATAAAATCCTAGGTTGAAAGTTACTTTCCCTACCATTTTGAGAATAGTCCACTGTCTTCTGGCTTCTACTACTGGTGATGAGGAATCTGCTTTATGTCTAATTCTAGGAAACCTGTCACTACTCTGTGAACACTTTTATTATATTATCTTTTATTATACCACAATGTAAATGTTTAGCCTGTCTTTAACCAATAGATTCGTGTCTTTTTTCATTTTTCCAAAATTATTAGCAGTTATCTTTTCCAGTATGGCCCCTCCAATCTCTATTCCTTTCTGAAAATATTCTCATTTTTTTCTTTTTCATATTTTCTGTATTATTCTCTTGATTTATCGTGAATGACTTTCTCCGATATGTCTGTCAATTCATTAACTGTCTTTTAGCTGTGCTTCTATTTTACCCATTAAATAAGAATTTTTTTTTTTTTAAATTTTCAATGACCTTTTAATTTCTAGTATTTCATCTTCCTCCATTTTCTGACTGGTCCTATTTCTTCATTATCATGTATTCCTTCTCTAGTAGCTTTCTAATTGTTCCATTATTTCCAGTTTTTTGGGATTATAAATTTTTTGCATTTGATGACCTTCCTTCATTTGCTTCCATGTGAGGTTTACAAGTTTTACGGAGTTATAAGCTCACTTTTAGTAGAAATTATCTCTTCTGCGGGACACCTGGGTGCCCTCTCTTATGAAAATGTTCTATTCGGTTTCATGTTTGTATCTAGAAATGTAAATGGTCCTAGATCAGTCTCTCAAATTGGAGTTCCCGTACAACAAAGGCATGTCTTTATGCTTCAGTTCACATATTTATACTAATTTGAATATTCTGGTTTCAGTTTCTCATGGGTGGTTTCCATTCCCCAATCCCATGTCAAACTTTCCTGTTCCAAGATTATTGGGCAAAATTGTCCCACTCTTCTTCCCAGGAACTGAGGCAGGCCTTTAAAACTTTGTATGATTGCAAGAGGCTCAATTATCACCGTTCCATGAAGCCATGCCTCCTGATTTCGCTAAAATACCTATAGCTTTTACTTTGACACATGGCAGGAAAGTATACATAAATAATACTTAATATAAGCAATATATATTGTTTTAATATTTGTATCTAGTATTTCTACCTCAGTAGCAGAGAGGGGCTTTTATCAGCTAATTCAACTATCTTGCTATAAATTCTAAGTAAGCAAATACAACATACTTAGGACAGTGGTCAGTACATAATAAATACCTAAAAGTCAACCCTCTCCCTCCCCAACAAATTGTGGGCCCAGGATTCCAATGCCTGCCTTATTGCTATTCCTAACAAGTAGGGGTTTGTAAATAAACTTATTACCCACCCCACCCCCTAAAAAGGCCTGCTTCTGACATCAGTGCTACAGATGCCACACACCAGGAAAGAGAGACAATCAAATGAGCCTCCCAATTCTTGTCCAGCCTAGTCCATCAGACCATAAAAATTCACTCTGAAGCCTTGTTCCCGGAGCCAATATTTCTTCCTCAAACTCAGGCTTCAATGTACACTTAGAGTATACAGGCTGTCGCTCAGATAGTACTTTCACTGAAGATCTCTATTTCTCAGAATGAACACAGAGTTCTCCAATCCTTTAGGAAGTATATAAAGACCTTCCAGGACTAATTTTCAAAACTGTCTCTATGCTTTGACAGGAGAATGAAACAAGCATAATCTATGTTTCTAATATAAGCCTAAATTTAAACTGGAACAACTTGAGAAATAATGCCTACAAGTTGCTATTCTGCTGTGTAACTTGGCCTAAGCTACCTATTTGATAACAACAATTAATTCCTTATTATTAATCTTATTTTGAGACATAATTTTGTATACATGTGTTGGGGGGATAAAACAGAAAAGAAAATAAGAAACTGACATTTCTTTAAAATTTTTTTTTCTTACCAAATCAGATACAATTCCTTTACAGAATTTTCATTAATATTTTATTGATGTTATCCTGATGATTTCACAATGGCTTTTAGGCTTACACACACACACACACACACACACACACACACACACACACACACACAATCTGTTTGATGGTTCATCTGACTCAAATACTTCAAATCAATCTTGATTATATAACTACAGCAAAGAACTACAAGGGATGTCCTGTGTACTTTCTGTGTTATGCGCTTGACAGAACTGTTGCTAAAGGGCAAACCAGAATCTACTCAACTAGTGACAGAGCAGTCAGAGGAGTCGGCTTCAGGTCAGAATTGTCTGTTGAGATTTACAGATCAGATGCTGAAATTTCATTACATACTATGTCTGCATTTCACTACTAAGAAATCCATCTAGCTGAGTTATAAGGCTTGTTTGCTGCATGAATGCTCAACTTTCCCAAGGTCTTCCTGAAATGTAACAAATCTACTTTGTCAGATACAGTTTTCAATTCATGCATATAGTAAGCAAGAAGCATCTAGTTATATATGGGACTAGAAGCTTAAGAATGAGTATCCACTTTGAGGACACCAGTACAGGTTTCAGGACCTCAAAGACATTAAAACTTTTAAATGCAGTTTTGAAAATGTTAAAACAAAAAAAGATAATAAAGAAGCATGTTCCTTTAGGAACCCAAATATAATTTAGTAGTTTTATGGCACAGATAATATAGTTTCTACCAGCCACTAAAAGCTTAGACGAGGTAAATGGAAAAGCAACACACTTGAGATTAAAATTCATATATTCCTCCTTATAAAAGAAATACCCATAGCTAAAGAATCCTTATCAATATCCTTCTAAATAAATTTTTAGATCCACCTTGATCAATGTTTCCCACATTCCTTAGCCCATTATTTTTATGCTGACAACGATTATAAAGCCTTTTGCTGTGCCTATATAGAAGGCCCACTCTAGCTAGCATTTTTTTTCCCCAAACATGTCTTCTATCTTCATTGAAAATGAAACCTGATTACCTCAGATTATAACTTTAACTGGAAGCCATTCATTCTTTATCCCCCAAGTATCTCAGTCATAAGATCTCAAGAATGCTCCTCCACAACCTTGACTCAATCATGCTATTCAGTTACCACATTTCTGCCCAGACTGTCACTTTCAGATCAACCCATCACTCTGCTGAGGACCTTGGCACCTGGACCACAGTTTACTCTTATCCTATTCTCTACTACTATCCTGGTACCTAAATGTCCATAATAATATCCCTTAGAGTTCCTCCACCCCTATTTCAATTACTTTCATTTTTAAGTCAGTTTGGCAGGTGATTTAAACTGGTTATATCACTGAGAATGCTGCTCCAACTCTAAAATATTAAGTTAAATCTTTGATCATAACCTCCTATCTTTCCAACAATTCTCATTCCTAAGAAGTCATAAATCTGCTTTAACTTCCCTCTAGTCCTTTGACATTCTGTATCCTTCTCTGCCTACACCTGGCTCTTCCTCAACACCAGTTCTTGATCTCACAATTTCACCTACCTTACCATCTTGATACTAATATTTTCTCATGCCTCAGTATGTCATATCCATTTATTAAAACTCCAGTCCTAAATCAGACTAATATTCTTGTTTTCTTTTTTCTTGCTCCTGTTCCCAGCACTGAGCACTACTGGAGAAACTCAAATAACTCTTATCATCCAGGTGTACTGCAAATGTATGATTTATAATCTCCACAACCCTTGGTACACACGCTTCGAGTGACTTTCCCTTTACTCTTTCCTCACCCTTTTGTCACAAAGAAAGGAATGTCTCTCCTCTTTGCCAAACCAACCTCTCTGGCTGTGCTCTAGATCCCACACATTCCTGACTTTTATAGGACCAGAAGTTACCTGCCTTCTTTCAATCTTCAGGTGCTTTCTCTGGCAAGCACCCCTCTCTAGCTACAAGCATGCTACAAGGCTCTCCTATCCTAGAGAAAAAAATAAAATAAAGCACATCTCCTTTTTTCAATCTAGCCTTGATCCATAAGCTATCTATCACTTTGGTTCTCTGCTTTCCTTCGCCACCAAATTTCTTGAAAGATAAACTGAATTTGCTGTCTCTAATCTCTGATCTTTTAACTCCTCAGTTCCTGCAATCTCGTGTTCCCCCCACCAAAACCTAAGATACATTTGCAAAAGATATCTTACTGCCAAAACCAATGTCATTTCTCAATTATATCACTTGTATTCCCTTGGCTCTGGTTTATGTTGCCCTTAAATGCTAACATTTCCCCAGAGTTTTAATTTTGGCTTTTCTTTCTTCCTATATATCCACTCAATGAAAAATCTTATCAATTTTTAAAATTATCACTGAAGTATTGTGAATTCCAAGTATTTATTTCTAGCTCTCTCTTCTTTCCTAAATTCCAAAGGAGTACTCTCAACTGTATACTGAACATCTGCACGTGGACACCCATAGCAATCTCAGAGTAAATAGAGTAATTAATCTAATTATTCCTCACCTTTATACCCACCAGCATATCTGCTTCTCTTCCTATGTTCCATATCAATTCAATACTAGCCACACGACTGTCAAAACCAGAAACCCGAAACTAGAAATACATCTCTCTTAAATTTTCCACATCAATCAGATACCAGTGCTGTCATTTTAGGAAGGTCTTCAAAATGTTTTTCAAATAGACTCATCTTTGTCATCTCTACCACCACTGTCATTAGTTGAAGTGCTCCACTTCTTTCGCTGGATTACCGTGGAAGATTCTCCCCTGATCTCCAGTCCGCCTTTCATTTTAGTTAACACTGTTATCTTTCTAAAACATGTCACTTCCTGCTTAAAGTACTTAAATTTTCCTCTTTCCTTCAGAATCAGGTATTAACCTTTTTTAATGTCTTATCTCCTTCTTATTCCTCTCAAGTACTTGAGAACATTCAGCTTTCTATCTTCTCTAACAGCTTATGTATTTTCACACAGATCTGTGCTTCCACTCTAGGAAATAAAGTTTGCCTTGGGCTACTATGTCCAAAGCGTGGAACTTAAAACATTTCAAGGAAATGAAGAAATTCCAAACCACAGTTTAAAAACTCACTGATTTTCCAAACTAACTTAAACTTCTTAAAAACATAGACAAATTTCTATCTAGCAACAGGCCGGGCGAGGTGGCTCACGCCTGTAATCCTAGCACTGTGGGAGGCCGTGGCAGGAGGATTGCTTGAGCTCAGGAGTTTGAGACCAGCCCGAGCGAGACCCTGTCTCTACTAAAAATAGAAAAAATGAGCCAGGCATGGTGGCTCACGCCTGTAGTCCCAGCTAATAAGGAGGCTGAGCCCAGGAGTTTGAGGTTGCTGTGTGTGAGCTAGGCTGACGCCATGGCACTTGCCCAGGCAACAGAGTAAGACTCTGTCTCAAAAAAAAAAAAAAATTTCTATTCAGAAACAAATTTAACACTAACTATATTCAATATGCTGTATAATTTAAAACATACACAATATGAATTCTACAAGAATAAAACAGATGCACATTCAGCTTAAGTTTCAGAAATATTTCCACTCTGTGATATGCTTTAGTTAAAACTAACCTGCCAGTGCTGAGTGACAGCATTCCACACTCCCACTTTCCCTGTGTGACTCGTAGCCACCAACTGGTTACCAATAAAGAAGAGAGCATCTACAGGAACACCAAGGCTGAACACTCCTTAAATGACAATAAAAAATAAAGAGGTTAATTGGTCACCATCTTTAGAATTGGTCAAAACCTGGATTAAAAACATCTTAAAGGTGACTGACTAATTTAAACCTATTCTCATTAGTACAAATTATATGTGCTAGACTCATTGGGTACCAGCAATAAGAAACTCAGAAACTCTTAAGCAGAGGACAGAACTCTCAAGCAAAGAAGCGTCTGCCCCCAGCAACTCACACTGATGTAACACTTTGTTATCTGGAGATGTTTTTCCTAATCTTAATGGATCATCAAAATAATCTAGATTTAATGTAAATAAATAAAACAAAAAAGGATCCTGGGATTCATGCCAGACCCACTAAATTGGAAAACCCACTGTATTTTTATAAAATCCATAGGAGAATTAGATGCAGCTTGCTCATGGACCCAATATTTTGGAACTACTAACCTGAAGACACAGAATTGGCAACCTCAACTATCTAGAATGTGTCTAAAAATCTTGAAATAAGCAAAATGGGGGAGGGGAGGAAGGAGCAAGTCACACTATACTCAAAATACATATTCAGGCTTTTAACTTAGGGCTTATTTTAAACCCTGTGTTTCCCAGCATTGCGATCTCAACTTAGTCAATCCAAAAGACACTACATTAGGCCTTGAGATTAAAAAACATGAGAAGATGTTACTAAGAATTTACAGCTTTGTAGAGAAAAAATTGCAACCAATTATAATATGATACAATAAAAACAGAAGGATATACAGGGTACAGTAATATCCACAGGAGTAAAAGGGGTAGATAAAAGGGGTTTGAGAATATATCTTAGAAAAGAAGACATCTGAGTTGGGTTTTTAAAAAGGTCAATAAGAGTTCATCAAGTTGGGGGATTGGAAATGGGTAAACTGAGGGAATCTGAGAAGATGAAAAAGGAAGTGTAGGTGAGGAAGGACGTAAGGAGCAAATATCCCACATTAACAGCAAAAGACCCAAGAATGCCTAGACAGAGAACTCTAGGCTCACCTTGGTCTGGCATTTATGGCCCTATATTATAGTTGTCTCTCTTTAGTAGAGTACTGCACCAGGAGTCAGGAGAATCTGGATTGGAATCCTGGCTCTGACGCTCTGAGGGTACATTTCTTTGCCACCTTTTTGGTTCTTACTTAACTACAAAATGGGGTCTAAGCTAAATGCCTCAATAATCACTTTCAGCTTAAAAATGTCATACTCCAGTTTTGGTACCTAAAGAGTATTATCTTAATTGTTTGAAAAACATCTTACAGGACATATCTTTTCATATAATAATGCCGAAAAATAAGTCTTACCTATAAAATATTGTTTTATGCAGACTTTTACCTGTTTTAAGTATCAGTTTTTTTTAAAAGTATCTGTAAAAAAAAAAAGTACCTGTGCCAATATGAACAATTTTCTCAGCATTTAGCTAAGAAAAATAAGGATGCATAAGACCTTGATGAACTCATGGGAAAAACAAACCAATTAAATGCAATTATAACATGCTTTAAAAGCATAAGCCACAAAAGATCACTGATTTCTTTTGACCTTACAGCAGTGCTAGTTATTCCTATTGTTCAGAACTGTACTTTATACAACTCTAGTGACAATAAACACCACCTTGAAAATTTTTAACCAATCTTGAGAAAGCCAGGCATTTAGCAGGAAGAGAAATGATATATATACTGGACAAAAGGAATCAGAAACAAAAGACCTGGTAAATATTGTTAGGAATGTCTTCTATATATATGCTCTAATTATATGTACAAATACATATTTATATAAACATACACAAGACATATAGCATCTCAGCCCAACCTGTCAACAAAAAGCCAGAGCAAAATAAAACACAACACACAAAAAAAGCTAAACCCTTTGCCAGAACTAAGAAATAAACCTGCCATTTCAAAGCAGAAAGTCTCTATTTTACTGTGTATAATTTTAGGGATTCTTACATAGTATTACTTTAATTTTGATGACAAACAGTTTTAGAGAACATGTGAAGCCAACTATATTCAGTATTATGGGCTACATGAAAGGCAGAAATGAAAACAGGAAAATCAACTAACAATGATTACTCTAGAGAAGGATAAGGTTCTGGGAAATCAAGAAAGACATTCTGAATGGTCTCACGAAATTTAAAGTGCCACTCCTGCTTAGGCTCAACAGTCCTGACCATTATCCACAGGGAAGGCAACAGTATAAGTAATGACAAGTTCCTGTCTTAAGGGGCCCTCTCACAGTAAAAAATAGCTTATAGCAGCAATCTAGTAACCATGTCTTATGTATGTTATAATGAAGGGAGTTCAGCCTCTGGCAGAGCTCCATCATGGATACACTAGCCCTAACAATTTTCTTTGGATGCTATTGTAAAGTTCTGAAGAACATTTGTAGTAACAAATGTTTCTTCTACAGGGAGTGAACAAATTATTATTGTACCATCTCATAACACAGCTACCTATCACATTAGCTACCTATCACATAAACAAAGTAAGGAATAAAGTCTCCTTCACTTATTGGTATGTTACAAATAGCAACTTGAAAAAGGAAAAAAAAAATCACAACTGGTTTCCTTTCTGTATAATTACCGGTGTATTATAATTTTAAAAATCTTAAATTTTTTTTTCTAAAGTTGACAGGGAGGACTTCTGCTGCCGACCATGATGGAATAAATGGTATCAGATTATTCCCCACTTTAAAACAGCAATAAAAAAAGAAGAAAATAAAGGAGGCAACGCTTTTATGTACTGGACAACAGGCAGCAGAGGATTTGAGAGATGGGAAACAGTGATAAGCCCAACATTCACCCTGGCTTTCTGCTTAAGGGTACTTTCCATCACAGCACAGGAAGATGAAACCCAAGTAAAGACTGATCATTTCCCTGAATTGAGCGGACAGAGAACCTGAGGCTAGAATTTCTAGGAAAGGTACAAGGAAGAAGGGAACTGTGGCAGGGAGGGGATGGCGGTGGGAGGGAGGGGGTTATCACAAAACTTGCGTAGGGGTCTGTCTTCGTAAGAAGGCTTGGGTAAGGCCAAACTACACCTGGGCAGGGTAAGAATCTCCAAGGAAGAAAGGCTGCTACAGGACTGAGAGCTAACAAGAGATATCAGAGGTCTTATGTGGGTAAATGGGGTAGTTCCAGCTCAAACCAAGTGGAAAGCCCTTGCTGAGCGCTTCAGGCATTCAGTTAAGACTCCAGAAAGCCAACATTTTTAAGAATAAGGACCATGTCCTTGAAAAGGAGCCATGCTAAAATTAAAAATAAAGCTGGAAGAGGCTACCTACCCCTAACGAAGCATAAAAACTAACAAACCTAACAGGATCAAGAAGATCCTTCAGTAATTTAATTGCCTGCCAGAACTAAATGCACAACTTTTTAGGAAGGTTAACATAATCCACACTACCCATATAATGTATCATGCACATACCCACATAATTTAACTTTCTAGACATGTGAAGAAGTAGGAAAATGTGATCCAAAATAAAAACATAAGATGACCCCGACATTGAATTAGCAGTCAAAAACTTTAATAAACAGCTATTAGGAATAATAAAATGTGAACATAAAGAACAAACACAAGCCATCTCACCAGAGAAAACAAACTATAATATGGATCCAAAGGCAATTCTACAGCTGAAAAACCCAACATTTCAAACAAAAATTCACTACGTGGGTTTAACTGCAGATTGAAAACTGCAGAAAAAGGGTAAAAGCCATTAAAGGTAGACCAATAAAATTTATCTGAACTGAAGAACGGAGAAAAAAGAAACTGAAATAAAAACCCAGGGCTTCAGTGACCTCTAGGCCAATTTGAAGTGGTTTAACACGTAACAGTCTCAAAAGGAGGAGGAGGAGGGAGGGAGGGAGATATGGAAGGATACAGGAAAAGGGAAGGGGGGCAGGTGCAGGCCTCTCTCAGTTGTGTCAACCAAAAATGTCTCTAGACATTCCCAAATGTCCCTTGGTAGACAACATTATCACTGGCTGTGAACCAATAATCTAGAATATATAAAGAATACTTACAGGGCCGAGCGCGGTGGCTCACGCCTGTAATCCTAGCACTCTGGGAGGCCGAGGCGGGTGGATCGCTCAAGGTCAGGAGTTCGAGACCAGCCTGAGCAAGAGCGAGACCCCCATCTCTACTAAAAATAGAAAGAAATTAGCTGGACAATTAAAAAATATATATAGAAAAAAAATTAGCCGGGCATGGTGGCACAGGCCTGTAGTCCCAGCTACTCGGGAGGCTGAGACAGGAGGATCGCTTGAGCCCAGGAGTTTGAGGTTGCTGTGAGCTAGGCTGACGCCATGGCACTCTAGCCAGGGCAACAGAGCCAGACTCTGTCTCAAAAAAAAAAAAAAAAAAAGAATACTTACAAATCAATAATGGGATAACAACCTCATAGAAAAGGGAGGCAAATTATTTAAATAGACATTTCTCTAAAGAAAATATGCAAATGGTCATTAAGCACATGAAAAGATGCTCAATATCATTAGTCATCAGGTAAATGCAATTAAAACCACCGTTAAAATCACCACACTATTAGAATCTACGAGAATGGCTCAAAATAAAAAGACAATACAAAGTGGTGGTAAGAATATGGAGCAACTGGAACTCTCATACATTGCTAGCAAAAATGTAAAAAGGTACGACCACTTTGGAAAACAGTCTGGCAGTTTCTCATAACCTAAACAAACTTTCCAGGTGACTCAGAAACCTCTCCTAGGTATTTACCTTAAGAAAATATATGTCCACAGAAAGACTTCTAGTTGAATGTTAACTGCAGCTTTATTCATAAAATCTCCAAACTGGACATAAACCAAATGTCCATCAACAGGTTAATGGATACAAATTCTGGCATATCAATTCAATGAAATACTACTAAGCAATAAAAAGGAATATACCACTAACACATGCAACAACATGGACGAATGTCAAAAGCATTATGTGAATAAAAGAGGCCAGACACAAAAGAATACATATGATACAATTCCACTCATATGAAATTCCACGCAAAGGAAATCTAATCTATGGTGACAAAAAGCCTAAATAAATTGTATAAACAATGTGGTTTATGTTGAATACTTGCTCTCCCTGTGGGAATCTGGAATCCTGGTACATACCAGGCAGACTGCCTACATGACTAGCCCATAGTAATAACTTTGAAAACCAAGTTTCCAATGAGCTTTGCTGGTAGACATTTCACAAGTATTGTCACAAATTTGTTGCTGAAGAAATTAAGCACATCATGTGAGACTCGACTAGAAGAAAACTCTCAGAAGTTTGATTCTGTTTTCCTCTAGACTTAGACCCATGCATCTTTTCTCTTTGCTGATTTTGCTTTGTATGCTTTCCTTGTAATAAACCACAACAGCTCTAAGCACATGCTGAGTCCTGTGAGTCCTCCTAGCAAATCACTGAACCCAGGAGAGGTCTTGCAGACGCCTGACACAGATAAATGATCCGGGAGTTCAGAAGAAGGGTCCAGGTTAGATATATAAACACACAAGTCAACAGCACATAGAAAGCATTCAAAAAGCCATTAGCATAAATGAGATCACCAATAGAATAAATATAGAGGAAAGATGGAGTCCAAGGACTGAGCCCTGAGGCACTCCAATATTTTTAAGTCAGGCAAATAAGGATGAAATACTAAGAGACACTAAGAAGAAACAGAGAGCTAGGATGAAAATCAGTACAATAAGGTGTCCTGGAAGCCAAAAGAAGAAAGTCTTCAAAGGGAAAGGAGTAATCAATGATACTAAATATATAAGAGGACACCTCCAGTAAGATAAAGACTAGGAACTGATCATGGAATTAGCAGAGTAGAGATCATGCACAACACCAACAACAGCAGTGGTTGGGAGGAAAAGCACAACTAAGCAAGTTCGAGAGAGACCAGAACAGAAACAGAAACGGTAAGATGAGGTAACTACTTTTTCTTTACCAGTGTCTTGATCTTGGACTTCCCAGCCTCCAGAACTGTGAGAAATAAATTTGTTGTTCATAAACTCCTGCAGCCTATATTTTGTTATAGATTAAATGGATTGAGGCACTCTTGTTTCAAGAGAAGCAAAAACGCCAGGAGCAGTGGCTCATGCCTATAACCTCAGTATTCTGGGAGGCTAAGGTGGGAGGATCTCTTCAGGCCAGGAGTTCGAAACCAACATAGTGGGACCCAATCTCTACGAAAAATTAAAAAATTAGCTGGGCATGACGGCGCATGCCTGTAGTCCCAGCTACTTGGAAGGCTGAGCCAGGAGGATCTCTTGAGCCCAGGAGTTCGAGGCTGCATGAGCTATGATACCACCACTGCACTTCAGCCTGGGCAACACAGTAAGACTCCATCTCTTTAAAAAAAATAAAAATAAAAAATAGAGAAGCAAAAAAAAAATGGAGCATACTAGAAGAGAATGTAGGGTAGTTTTTGTTTTAAGACAGAATTACAGCACTACTGAAATCTGCTGAAAATGATCTAATGAAGTGGAAATTTTTATAATGTAGGAAAGAGGGGGAATAACTACTGGAGCAATGTCCCTGAGAGGGTGAGAGAAAATAGGATCTAAATAGGATCGAGTTTAAATTAGAGAAGTTGGCCTTAGATAAGATCAGAGACAATTTAATCACAGCAACAAACAGGACAAGAGAATATGAGCACCGATGTACAGGTGGACAGATGTAATGACAGGAACTTAGGAAAAATCGCTTCTGATTTTCTTTATTTTCTCAACAAGAATGAGAGGGGTGTTGAAAGTTTAGGGAGAAATAAAAAAGTATGAAGTAGTCATCCAGAACAATGACAGAGAGAACTGACAAGGATAATATAGTAGGATTGCTGGGTAGATTTAAAGGCCCACTTAAGAATACAGGCCATAAATCGAGACTAGGTATTTTTTTTCCCCAGCCATATTTAGCCACACAGATGGAAAGGTGGAGTTAGCCAGGGTTGGAGTTTCTCTAGGTAAGTAGGGCAAAGGAAGATATGCAAAAATATTGAAAGTCTATACTAGAGAATGATTATAATGACAGATTCCAAGCCTTATAATAAAGGGAAGTGATAAGTGAAGAGATTGCAGTGAAGTTGAAGAATTAAATTGGGGGACTAAATCTAATAACTTCAAAGCAGTGAAGGACAGTGACCCAGAGGGTAAATGAAAACTGTATCAAGTGTAAGTCCAGATGGCTTGAGATTCAAAACCAGGAGGGAGTGAAGGGAGGTTGAGAGAGAAGAAAAGGAGAATGGTCTAGAACAGTGATTTTCAAAGTGTGGTCTGGGAAACATTATGGTTTCCTCAGACCCTTTCCAGAAGTCTGAAAGGGCAAGACTATTATAAGATAATTTGTCTTTTTTTTTTTTATTCTCATTCTCTGGAAGTGTACAGAGGAGGTTTTCAGAGGCTACATGAAGTGTAATGAGGTCACCACTAATGGAATCTGTATAGTTTTTTTCTAGAATTATCTATGGTGTTAAATTTAGACTTTAACGAAGTTTCCTAAGACTAGTTTGTTCTAAATATGTCTACTGTGCTCTTACTAGCTATCTTCAGTTATATCTGCCATACTCTCTACAACCTCATTATTATCCAGTAAATTGTTATTCTGAAATCCAAGTTTTCTGTGCGCCTACAAGAAAATACAAGAAATAAGTAAACACTGCTGTGTTATTCTGTAATATCAGTATTAAAAATGTTTTGAAAATCCTTATAAATCTTTAAATTTTACCTAAAACTGTTTAAAATTTAGTATTTTATTCTAACATGTATTTTTAATATATTTTGCTTATACTTAGTGATGGATCATTTGCTTAAAAAAGAAAGATCAGAACATTTACCTGCTCAACCCATACCTGTACTATTTAAGTCCAAAGATGCTGATGAAGACAAATATGAATGAGAATTCTTTGACTCATGGAAGGGAGGACTGTAAAGAAACTAAGAAAAACTGTAAATAAAAATTAAAAAGAATTTAAGAAACTATCTTTTTCTGAACTTTATAGATAATAACTTTACTGTGTCATAGGTGACAAACATTTTGAATAGTATATCAGCTATAGATTCGTTGAGACCAAATACTCAGAGTTTACAGAAAAATAAATTATTTTAAATGAAGATATGAAAAACTCTCTAAAAGACAGAAATTGCTTGGTATAGACTTTCAAACCAGAAATGAAAAAGCCAGTGAGCACCTTACAGGGTATGTCATGGCGTCACAGTGGCTGGAGAAGTGCGCTCAATTGCAGGGAGACCAATAACATGGAGAAATGACAGAGCCGAACGCCTGCTACACAAAACGTCAGCCAAAGAAACCACAGTACTGCCACTTTTCAATGAAACACTAACTCTCCAAATTAAAGATCTGGCAGAGAGTCAACATCTTGTCTGCAGAACTGTACCTCTGTCTTGCAAACAGATGACTACACAGATGTGGCTAGCCATGGTATTTTACCTGTATTCATCCAGTATCAGCACCAACTAATCCTTAAAGGTCTTTTACGGGACTGCTTGGCCACAAACACAAGAAGTGCTAAAATATTCAAAGTGTTGAAAACTTTTATGAATCTCATGGCTTATTCTAGAACATGTGTGTTGACATTTGTACTGATGATGCAAAGCAATGTCAGGTAAAAACAGGAGGTACCTCAGCACATATCAAGGCAGTGGCACTAAACTTACCAGTGGTCATTAAACCCTTCTCTGCTCTATAGTCTCAGGAAAAGAAAAAGAGGGCAGTTTAACTTAAGAACATCCTTGATGAAGCAGTAAAAATTTGTATTAGGCTAGGCGCACCTATAACCCCAGCACTTTAGGAGGCCAAGGCGGGAGAATCTCTTGAGGCCAGGAGTTCGAGACCAGCCTGGGCAACATAGCCTAAAGACCCCATCTCTATAAAAAATTTTTTAAAATTAGCTGGGCACAGTGGCACATGCCTGTAGTACCAGCTCCTTGGAAGGCTGAGGCAGGAGGATCACTTGGGCCCAGGAGTTTGAGGCTGCAGTGAGCTATGATGACGCCCCTGTATTCCAACATGAGCAACAGAGACCCTGTCTCTTAAAAAAAAAAATTGCATTGACTAAATATTAATTTTGAGTATACACATTCTTAATATTCTGTATGACTAAGTACTATGGCTGTGTCAAGGAAAAGCACCTTCATATATGTTGGACCTAAGAGCTACACTAGCTGCTCTGTTCACTGAATATCATTTTTATTTGAAATGATAACTAACAAAAAAACTATAGTTATTTAGATTTGGGTATGTGGCAGCACCTTCCTCAAAAATAAACAAAGCAAGGCTGTTATTTCAAGGAAAGCAACTAGTGATATTTGTTGCCAATGATAAAAATTCAAAGTTTCAAGTGAAAATTAGCACTTTGGGAAACTCTTTATCTGCCACAGCGAGTACAACTTCCTAACACATAGAGCTCAGATATATGATTGGTGGCAATACTAATAAATGTGATATTTTTCATATTATGCAGTGAAATGTGTCAACAGCTGGAAGATCTATGTAACTCAGTAAACGAACTTTCCAAATGACCAATGCATGATATTAAAAAGAACAGATAAAGATCCATTCAAAGTACAAAATAGATCGACAGATTTTAATTTAACAGAGTATGAAAAGTTCACTGATATGATTTCAGAATTTTGTTACAGGATCAAACAATGATACTCACAAGTACCTTAAAAGACTATAAAAACATGTTTTTTCCAATTACGTATCTGTGTTAAGATCAAATTTTCTTCATATAGCTCAATCAAAACGTATCATCATAGCAGCGTAAATGCAGAATAGATATTAGAATTCAAAAAGACATTAAAGAGATTTACAAAACTGTAAACCAATGTTACTCTTCCCACAAATTTTTTGTAAAATAGTTATTTTTCATTAAAAGTGTTATGCTAGCAGGAAATGATTATAGTTACTTTAATAAATAAACATTTACAAAATTTCAATTTTAATTCCTAAGATGGTAAATATTGATAGATAATAACCTACACAAAGACGCTTTCTGGTCCTGAATAACTCTTTAAGAGCATTAAGAGTCTGAGACCAAAAAGTTTGAGAATTTCTGGTCTAGAAGCAGCAACAACGAGGAGCAAAGAAGTGGAGTCAAAAAGGGCAGAGAGAACAACAGCCACCGCTGAGTGGGATTCAGGAAAAGCAACATTCTTCCAGACCAGCCAGGTTTCAGACGGAGCAAATGGGTGAAAAGACACTTCTCTCTTTTCTACAACATCCATTTCCCCCCTCATTATCAGATCATTCCTCTCACATTGAGTAGTCTATCAATACCGGACCCTGGAGAAAAGGTATGGCAGCTCTAGCTAATGAATAGGCCGGGTTAGTTTTCATATTTAAGGTCAATCTCTTTTATAAACCTCAAAACATTGTATATACCAACAAAATGCAGCATAAACAAGATTCGTCCTACCAATTTCACTTCCGCTGCCTCCGTCTTGAATACTCCACAAGATGATGCTGCTCTCCGAGGCAACAGCAACCATTTTGTCTTTGTCTCCATGTGGACCTCCGACCACTTTTGCATTTAAAGCTACTCGTTCTATAGTCCAGTCCAAATACGGGCTTGTAAACACTTGTTGCCATCCTGAAGATTCTTTGATTCTGTTAAGAACACACATATGGTAGACTCAGCAGCAATTAAGCACACAGAAAATAAATCAGTGTACCAAAACAAAAGTAACCACAGCTATCCATCCACCTTTCTATTTCTCAAATATAAAATGTTGATATATATCATCTACAAAGCCAGAATATTATCCTTGAGGTATCTTATATTTACATACATAGGACATCTAACCACTTAAAAAGAGACGAGAGTTCTATATTTCTCCAAAGAATAACTTAGGAAAATCCTCCAAATTTTAAAAAACTTTAAAAACATAAAAAAAAATGGAAGATGGTTTTATCTTTCACACTTCTCCACAAAAAAGGGCAACTGTCATTTTCTGTGGGTATGAATAGTTAAGAAAAATCAGAATTTTAGAATTATTATTATTCCTGTCAGTTATTAATCAGTTTTTCAGT
Source organism: Indri indri (assembly GCA_004363605.1). Classification (NCBI taxonomy): domain Eukaryota; kingdom Metazoa; phylum Chordata; class Mammalia; order Primates; family Indriidae; genus Indri; species Indri indri. The sequence continues at coordinate 12,584 of RJWJ010009898.1, read as the reverse complement.
TATTACTAACTGAAATGACATACACTGAATGTACTATTTTTTATACTTCAGATGATGTCTATCCAGGCAAACTAAGATAAGGGAGTGTACCATATGCATTCCAGTATCTCAGAACATTTATACAAATGAAGAGCAATGCTTTGAAAACCCTTCTCTAAGGACTCTGGTTTTTAAATGTCTAAGTGCAAAACTTTACGGGACTATTGATTATCCACGTGTAAAAGCTAATATATTCTTTAATATTTAATTTCTCTGATAAATACCTGTCAATCAAGTTTTTCTATCCTGTCTGAATTTGTCTTTAAGACATTTTCTATGTGATTATGCAGCAAACCTTCATACATTTAGAACCCAAACAGTTGTGTAATCATGATAACAGATGAATTATAAAACATTTTAAACTAAATAATGCAAATGAAATTGTATAGCTTCTCTTTGTCCTACCTAAGGAGAACAAATAGAATATGAAGGGAAAAAAGTGTTCCTTTACAAACTACTACACACACACATTGCAAAAATCAAACTTCGGTATTCACAAATGATGGTCACCTAAGGACCTAAATGAAAACACATAAGCTTCATTTACCTTAAAATATGTATGCTAAGGTAATACAACTATAATTCATAAAACACACAATTCAACCTTCTTAATAATTTAAATAATTAATGATTTCCTTAACAAAGCAATACAGAGAAAAATACATCAATTTTTTCTAAGCACTGTAAGGTCTGTAATTACCCTCTTTAGCCACCAGATGGGATTCATGTGTTAAGAGAAACAAATGGAAATAATTATCTAATAAACTCTAAAATTTGACAACACTGAGAATGAAATGTAGATGCTTTTAGGGACTGTCCGGGGATTGCCAGCACTTCAAGAACGATGACAACGTGCTGCTCTGTGGATGCAGACATATGCTAGGTTCATGACAGTGCTCAATAAAGAGACGATGAAGTGATTTAATGAGGTGAATGATGTGATCTTGTGATCATTATTTTTTATATAGGAATATAAAATACAAAAAATATGAAACATATATTTTTGTACAGGAATATAAAGAATAACAAAACTATATGTAATCTCTTCTTTTACAGAGACCGCACTTCTAAACTGTTTTTCTCTACAGCAATTAGGGTATTATAAAATAAAGAGATGCCAAAAAAGGGTAAAAGAACCAGGATAGCCTGTTTAAGAGTGAATATAACAATTACAGAATTTAAGATATATAAATTTACTTTGGTTTTTAAGTACAAAGAAAAAACATATTTGTTCTATAATTTTCCATAAAAGTAATACAAGATTTAAAATATGTAAAACAAGGAAGAATGCGCTCTGATTATTTTAGTACTTCATCCCCTTACTGCTGCCTAGTGAACCAACACTCTAAGTTAAGACAGCTGTGCAAATAAGATAGTTATTTTCTGCATTAAGACCCCAAAGAAATATAGTAGGATATGTCCTATGAGATTCTGAAACTTCCTATAAATATACTATATCTCAAATTATATGAGAATAAACAAATATGACATAGGGACATAAAGAGTTCAAAAACAGATGCAAGTATTAATATTTACATAAACCTAAAGCAAGACAAAGTGAGATTTTAAATTCAGTGAGAAAGCATGATTTATGTATTCAATTGCCAGAACATTACTCACTTAGGAGAAAATAAATTCTTAAATCTCACACTATTTACAAAAAGTAAATTCCACATGGATTAAACATCTGAGTGGAATATAAGCTCCAACAGGGCATTAGTTTACATAACTACTTTTTTTAAAATATAAACTCAGTGAGACAAAGGGACACAAAAATAAAGCCTAACAATATAGAAAAGTAGTGAACTCAGGTGAAGAACATATAGGTATTCAGTGCACTTCTCTCTTTTTTAAAAGTTTCTAAAACTTACTCATTTAAAAACTTGAGGAAAAAAAACTTGTAGAAAAAATTATACTTTTAAAATAGGTTGAGTATTTTTCATCCTTTTGAAATCTTTTCATTGCCAGTGTGTTAAATGATTTAACTATATTCGAGGAAATCCAGTTATGTCATCAACTCTTTTCCTTCATCACTATGCATGGGTATTACTGCTCTGACATCACTAACACTCAGTGAAAGCAAAGAAAGATCACGGTTCAATAGCGAACAAAAACAATGGAAAATTTAACAGCATCACACTTTTTGCTTTGTCACAGAGTAAAATTCTGTGTAATACTGGGTGTCTCTGGCAAGTAGCAATCTTTAGCACTGCTGTGCAATCACAAAAGGTAAGTTAAGCTGTTATACTTCAATCACTTATAATCATTTCACAACTCCTCTGGAATGCCTTACCAATAAAAATATGTACATAATATTTAAACAAAAAAGTCTAAAACTCTTCTCAATTGAGATCCATAAGATGGTTAAGTTCAAAAAAACACTCCTAAAAAAATTCCTTTACCAAATTAGTTTTGTTTCATTTAAAAGTCATCCCCAAAGAAATTATCCAAAAAATCATTTCCATGTTATTTAATAATTAAAATTAAAAATCCATGAAATACTCTCAAAATGGAAAGTCTACACCTAATCACTACTACATTGAAAATATAAACCTGAGAATATTGATATAAAAGGCTCTCACCAGATATGGCAAATCCTTCATAAATTAAGATTTTTAATATATCTGAAATTCTTTAAAATGTGTGTGTAAATTCTGGAAGATATTTTAAACATTTTTAAACTTATTGTGGCTATTTTTTGTTAACCAAACTCAACAGTGACAAAAAATTTATATATCTTTTATTTTTCAGCAATTAAATGAAATCATAATCTAAGCTAAATATAGTCCAACCATTTTCTTTCTTCTAAGCCATTCTCTGTCAACATTTCTCATTGCATATAGTGATTCTAAACCAAGTGTCCTACCCTTTCCCCAATTTAAAAAAAAAAATCACCGGTTTACACTACTTTTCATTCCTTCTCAGTCTCTGAGAATGCAAGAATTATTAGTAAAACCAAACTACTTCTGTGGAAGCTTCATACATTACAGGTATCAAACTACATCACTTGTGTCTCCAACTGTCCTGCTTTGGCACCTCACTCCCAACAACGTGATAGCTATGATCAACGCAGAGTCTTACCTTCCCCTGCTGTAGAATACAAAAGACTAAATCATTAGCAGCAGAAAATCATGGGGCTCACATTAATAATCCTGTCTAAACGCATTTAATACTACACACAGAAGCTAGATATAAGCAAGGAATAACCATTTCAATTACAACACAGTTCATACTGTCTGGGAAATATTTAAGACATACTAAGGCTACCAGTAATATTTATCAAATTAGCTGTGAAGGCCGGGAGCGGTCACTCCTGTAATCCTAGCACTCTGGGAGGCCGAGGTGGGCGGATAGTCCTGAGCTCAGGAGTTCGAGACCAGCCTGAGCAAGAGCAAGACCCTGTCTCTACTAAAAATAGAGAGAAATTAATCGGACAACTAAAAATATATATAGAAAAAATTAGCCGGGCATGGTGGCACATGCCTGTAGTCCCAGCTACTTGGGAGGCTGAGGCAGTAGGATTGCTCGAGCCCAGGAGTTTGAGGTTGCTGTGAGCTAGGCTGATGCCACGGCACTCGCCCCAGGCAAGAGAGTGAGACTCTGTCTCAAAAAAAAAAAAACCAAAAACCAAAAAAAAAACAAAACAAACAAACAAACAAAAAAAAAACCAAATTAGCTGTGAAAATAAAAGCAAACTAAGTCTTGATCAGGTATTACAGAAGTGGGTGAAATATTCAGGGAAAAAACTGATGACTAAAAGAACAGCTTTTCAATCTAAAAATACAAAATCACAATTATTAAAAAACTACCCCCTAAAATAAAAAGCACAACACGTTTAATATTATACAGTACCTGTAACACACAGCAAAATGGGCATATGCAGCTACAATCCAGTTGTGATGGCCAGCTACTATTAGCACCTTTCGTGGATCCACAGGAAATCCTATTGATTTTAGAAAAAGAAAAGAAAAATATTTTACATTCGAAAACAGGGGTTGGCAAATTATGGTCTACAGGTCAATTCCAGCCTTTTGCCTGTTTTGGCTAATAGCTTTGCTGGAACACAGCCAGGCTCATTTTTTACGCACTGTCCATTATGTGCTAATGCTAAAATGGCAAAGTTGAGTTGCTCCCACAGAGATCACATGGACCACAAAGCCTAAGATATGTATTATCTGATAAAGTTTGTCAATCCCTGTTCTAAAGATTCGGAGCAAACAGAAGATCACATAATATTTTAAATAAAAATTACATGTTAAATGAGACTTTCCAAGATAAATCTGGATAAAACAAGAGATGAGGCAAAAATTGCATCTTTAAAAGTAATTACTTAGTATCATCTAGAACTGAAAACATACATATTTTTCTGTTTCTATTTATGTAATCTTGCTCACCTAACCTAACAGTCTCTTCTGCAGTTCCAGAGAGAACAGGCTGTGTACCATTTCCCCGGGCTTCACCTTCTGTAGAATTTAGTCCATTCCTAGAATCAGCAGAAGATCGAGCTGTGTTGTTTATTTTACGACTAGGAATACCTACAAAGGGGAGAAGATGACAAATTTGTTTCTAAATTTACCTTCCCAAAACTAAAAATACCACATTGTAACCAAGAAACATAAAATGTGAATTTCATTATAGCCCAAGTACATCTTCCAGTATAGTAATTTATTGCAAATAATTTAATTACAATAAAAAAATAAAAATACAACAAAATTCTTTCAACGGATTTCTGGTATTTGTTGTATTATTTATAATAAATAAGATTAAGATTTATCATATTATGCTCCACTTTGACCTAGCTCTAGGTTACTGAATCAACAGATCATTAACTCACTCAATCTGTCAGCCAGTCTTTACACTTACGTTAGTTACTATGTGTTAAGTACTATGTACTAATTTAACAACTTTAGAACTGAATTTCCTCATACTTTCAAACATCTTTTATTTGACAAGGGATCCTTTTTAAAAATGAAATTTTGGTAAGAAGCACACTGTAACACAGGTAAGGGTGGGACTCTTCTAACTAACTGAACTGTAGCTGAGGTGACGTTGACATATCTCTGTAGAGCTCCTCCAGTTCTCCAAAAAGGAGTTTGACAACTAGAACTCTAACATAGGGGTCAGCAAACTACAGGCTATGAAAAATCCAGCCCAATGGCTATTTATGTTAATAAAGCTGTAGTGGACATAGTAACTAACACCCATTTGTTTATGTAGTGTATGTGGCAGAGTTTAGTAGATGCCATAGAGATCTTCTGGCTCATAAAACCTATCTGGCTCTTTACAGAAAAAGTCTGCCAAATCCCTACTTTAATATACAGTATGACTTAATTTCTGCAAAAATTAAAATTCTTACCATTTCTAGTAGATTTATAGACAAGAAACTCAATATCCAAAGAATAGTTTTTCCTATTTAAAAAGTTTGTATTTGCTTAATCATAAGGAATTTTTAAAAAGACTAAATAAAGCCAAAATACCTGGTGGAGGCAAGTAACCATGAAAAAGGACACTGCCACAAGACGAACGCTCCAATTCTTCACATAAGAGAAGCCTTCTTACTAAAAACATTTCAAAGCAAACTTGTCAAGAGTACATGCAAACAGAAAAACAGTACTCCATTTTTATTTTCTCTAGTTAAAAGGATAAGGAAAGAAAAGGAAAATGTCAGAGTTGACAACATCTTTTTACTATGAAAATCCACAAAAAACTAAGCACTGAACTATTTCTGTCAAAAACTTAGGATGTGATACAAAATGCATTTCATTTGGGCAAGTTTAGTACACAAAGGATCAAATCATAAAATGAATATTAAGAGAAGACCACATACCTAATGGAGTGATTCCATAAAATTCTGCTTCATGCCTGAGAACATTAATACTCACTCCCCTAAAAGAAAAAAAAATGATGTAAATTCTCTAACAGTGGAAACCTATACTATCTGAGGCAAAAGGAAAAAGTACCAGGTATTAGGTACTCCTAGTACTAGGGAAAGTACTAGTACAAATTCATAAGGCTTTAAAACTTCACTTCTCTCCTAATATTTTTTATTTTAGAAGTCTTAATCATTTAAAAAAGTCTAAATAAAAACTTCATGTGAACAAAAATGTTTTGTTACCTACTTAAAAACCATTCAAACATAGACGAAATGACTAAATGAGACGTGAGTGCTCTATAAGGCCAGCACAAATAAATTATCTGTAAGTAGCTGATAAGGCAAACAACAGAGTGGAAATCACTCATTTATGGTATTAATGGCTTTTAATTTTTTATCACAATTATTTCTACACATATTTTAAATTCCTCAATTATACTGTGAGCTCCCTGCAACATGATCTGCTTCTGATCTGTTTTTGTATACCTCACACAGTGCCTGGCACAGTGTATATAATATATATAATAGTCATACAATAAATATTGCTGAATAGATAGGAAAAAACAACAGTTTTAGGAAGGGCTATGCTATCCAGATGAAGATGATGAGTTTACAACGCTAATGGTTCATTTTAGGTTTCAGCTGTAATTTCTTCTTACTTTAAAAATATTCCCTGGCCTTAATAAACACATGCAATTGCAATATTATATTGTTTTTACTTGTAAAACTGGTTATGAATAGTTTAATATAAGAATGCTTAAAACTATCTTATTTCAAAATTATTTTTATTAACAGTAGAGCAGTACTAGCAATTACGAGGTGGCTCAGGACACAAATACATAATAGTTGTTGAGAAGCTCCAGTCTCCTGGGGAAGACAGGCAAACAAATACGGTAATTATAATAAAATATAAGGACAATACAAGAATTTTATGCAAGGAACAGGATCAGAACACAGTTTTTTGGTGGGTTGTTTTTTTTTTTAATTTCTTCCATCTTCTTTTAGAAGGTATCACTGTGAGAACTTAAATTTGCTAAGCCTACTTAAGTGAAAGAAGGGAGTAATCTGTAAGAAAAGCAGTCAGTAAATAGATATTTAAACTAATTCTGCCTTTCATGGGTGAAATGGTTGTGGATTAGTTGTAAGGACACTAGAAGCAAGCTTAGGCTTCTTTAATCAAATGGGATGGGTCAACATAATGTTACTCAAGAAGTATGTAGTTAATAATGTAATAATGTACTGCTCACCCTCTAACCAACCCCACCCAAAAAAACATATAAAAAGCCCCAACAAACTCTTTTATTCATTCAATAAATATATATCATATGCAGTGTTTTAACACAACAGCAAGGAACAAACCAGACAAAAAATCTTGCTGTTGAAAAACTTACCTTCCAGTAAATACAAGCCAAAAGTCATACGTTATAAAGAAGCAGCTAAAATGAACAACTGGATTTTCAAAAGCTACATCTAAAAAAATATTAATAGGTCCTTAATGAAAGTTTATTGGGAATACATGAAATAAAAGAACAATAAAATAGAAATTAGAGCTTCTTGATAGGAACCCAGACTATATTCAAGATGGCAAAGTTAAAGAAATAGTTTAGAAGGTCATTCATCTGTCCACAAAAAAAATCATGTGATGAACTCCCACTATGAGTCAAGCACAGTGCTGGCCCCTTGGGAATTTAAAGTCTAATGAAAGAGTGCTGAAAAAGGAAGGAGTAAGAGTAACAAATGCTGTGGTAATGACAGTGTAGGAAACTATGAATACCTACACTAGGTAGACAGTATAGATCACTGGAAGAAGTCAGGCTAAAGCTGAGACCAAAAAAGGTTGGAAGTGTTGAAGAGAAATTAAGCAGGGGCCAGATTATGGAGAAACAAGATCAAGTCCAAAATCCTATTAGTCCAATAACATGTTGAATAAAGGTTTTAAGCACAGTAGTACCCTGATCAGATTTATATTTTTAGAAGATGTTTGGTTGCAATGTGAAAAATGAACCGGAGGGATGCAGGAACGAAGGCAGGGAAAATGGTTTAGGAAGCTGCTGGAGTACTCCGAAGGAAGAGATGATGGTGGCTTATATCTATGAGAATTTAAGTCTGAGGAAGTTTTTAATCAAAATGTCATAGGAAAAGAAAAACTGTTTCTTAATAAAATATATAAAAACACATACCTATCGTAAGAACTTACTTTGAAAAGTAAGTTCTTTGAAAAGAATGCCATTTCTTACCTTAAGTCTAGTTCTTTTGTCCGAAGAAAATTTAAAATGGGTGCAAATGCTGCCGGATCTCTATCAATAAATATCTGCAAATGAAGAATTGTTTTATTGTCAAATTACAAAGTAAACTTCTAACTTTAGTATCTGTAACACTAACAAGGAATGAACACTGAATTATTTAAATACTGTCTTTCCTTGATTCCACTCTTAAACCTTAATGTTTCTAAAATTGGCATGCAGTTATAACTGTGCATTTAATGTAGTAGTGTTTTTTCTCCCCCAAAAGCTGTCACTAAATTGATATTTTAATATATACTGGAGATGTTATCTAATAAGTCAGTTTTCTCATTTGTATTTATTGTTATCTGTGGTAAAAGTGACACCTGAGGATACATTTTTATCTGAAATATTCTGGAATTCAATAAATACTTTGAAAATATTATGAATAAACAGTACTTTCTTATATTGTCAAATCATTAATTACTGGTGATAATGATTGTGACTTACATAATTTGTGATTCATATGTGAATCATTAAAACAACAATGCACTTTTATAATGTACAAAGGGGTAATCAAGAAAAGTAAATACTGCACACAGCTGTCAAAATCGGAAAAGAATGTTATTCTCGTAAGACTGCTGCATTTACATTTTTGCTAATTTCAATTTCCTTGAGGGTTGGATAGGGTTAACAACAACAAAAAGTTTTTTTTGAAATAACAAATACAGGTTAGGTGAGGTGGCTCACGCCTATAATCCCAGAGCTTTGGGAGACCAAAGAGGGATGATCATTTGAGGCCAGGAGTTAGAGATCAGCCTGGGCAATATAGTGAGACCCTGTCTCAACAAAATAATTTTAAAAATTAGCCAGGTGCAGTGGTGTGCTCCTACAGTCCCAGCTACTCAGGAGGCTGAGGCAAGACGATTGCTTTAGAGCCCAGGAGTTCAAGGCTGTAGTGAGCTATGATCGCCCCACTGTACTCCAGCCTGGCCGACAGAGCAAAACCCTGTCTCAAATAAATACATAAACAGCAAATACAGCAGCACAGAATACACAAGACGAAAATAAAATGCTTAAAAATGTGAAATACACAATGATAACTTTTTACGGGAATGTATACCAACATTATATTTTGAATCAATTACAAAAGGTCTAATCATAAAATTGAATATCTTTTAAAGCTTATGTAAGTCAATTAGAAAAGGAAATAGAAGCCAATAATAAAACTCTTTATATTATTATCAACTATGTAAAAACAATCCATGAAGTTCTTCTAAGCTTCATAAATTCTTGCTCTTGTTTTTATTAGAGCCACTCAAAAACTGAAAAAAACACCACAAATTTATGGAGATCTTATTACTGATAAAATCTCATATGGACATATCTGCCTTTGCTGCCTCATTTCACCTGCAAATTTCACCACAGCAAATAAACACCATGGATCACTTTGTTGCCTCTAAGTGCATAAACCAATTTTTTACACTGAAACTTTATAGTACTTTACATCCCTCACGGCACCACTGCTACACAAGTCCATAAGGTTATTCTCCAAAATCAACAATCGTAGGACTATACTAATTTATAACTTCTTACCATTCTAATATCAAAATATTTCAATACTTAGATCTATTTAAAGTTTTAATTATTGATTAACATAATTACTGATTTCCCTATAGCCAATGTAAGTTCATATCCTACAATCTCTCTAATCATGAGTATTTAAATTGCCATACTGTAGTCCCTATTTAGGGCTCTTTTCCATAATTATAAAAATACTATACATGACAAGAAATAAAACTATGCCACTTTCATTTAATGTTTAAAATATTAACTTTCCTATCTTCTTAGAGTAACTATACATTAGGACCAAGCATTATAAATATTAATTGATCTAATTTAGAAACATGTATCAGCATTATTATACTCACAGCACCAGTTTCATCTCGAAGTGTTGAAATTCTTCCACTCAGCAAACTAGAAGTTATTAACAATAATCTAGAGTTAGTTTTTAAAATGTGAATATAAATGTCCTAATTCTTTATCAAATGTCAAAGACCACTACAAGTCAGTAGTCTAAGACAAAAGAAAAATTCTATTTTAAGAGTTAACATTTTTTATTCAAAAAATAAAAATATTAATTTAACTTATATGGAAAATTATTATACATTGGTTAATAAGCAAATGTATTAAAAACATATTAAAAATTATATGAAATACCTGGAAAAAAAAGAATCTGGAATCCACATAAGAGTTTGTCTTGAGGTACTAAATCTGCAATTGAAAATTATGATATCGGAAATGAGAACATGACTCAAAATTTCAATATTAACTTGTTTTAACATGCTAATGATTTACAAGCTGTTTTATAGTTACAGGTATATCGATATATTCATTAACTTTAATGTTTTTACTTTTTGCTACTTTCAATTCATAGTTAAGATTATTTGAGGAGCTCTCAATAAAATCAAACCATTAATTCTCTACCATATAATGCTTCCTAAAACACTACTTTCCAGTAAGCTAATCTGCGGAAGAATCAACAATTAGCCTATCACACCAAGCCTCAACTTCTCAGCATAACATTCAAAATTATCTTCAGGTCCCACTTCATTTCTCCAACATAAACTTTCTTTGCCCCTTCTAATAAGACAGTACTTCTTAATATCCCTCAAACAATTCAAGCTCTCTATCATTTTGGTACCTTTATCCCAGTAAGACTGCCTTCTTCACGTCCAATAATCCAAGTCCCAACCATCTTTCTTGATACCACTCAGGTTTTATGTTCTGTGATGGCTTTTCCAAATATTCTTTCCTATATTATCTCTTTTTAAGTTCATACCAATTTCACTGTAAATTATGCATTTAACACTTTCTTTATATGTAGTCTTGGGCTATTTGCAACTGTTGCATTCATTCATTCAAAAATCACTCAGCAATAATTGTTTTTAGGTTAACTGCCATTTGACCAAGTCTGCTTATTAACACCAATTCTGGGGAATCTGTTCTAGTATAACAGACTGGGACAATAAACCAATAAATGACATGAACTAATATGGCAAAGAAAGGCAAACAGCACTCATCCAGTCCAGCCCTTGTCTAAATATTTTCATGTTAAGACATCACACCGAACTACAATCTTGCCTCACACAGAAGAGAGCCTAGCAGAGCTCTACGTTCATTTCACATTCATTTTATGGCATTATATGAAATCTCAAAACTTATTTTTATCTTTCATACTTAAACTAAACAAGGTGATTGAATTGTGGCACTGGCTGCCATGAGCTATCACAAAAACACAGGCAAGCCTCAGCCAAAATGGCTTAGGGATGCTCCCCAGTCTGTGCGGGTAAATACTGTATCACCTCTCTATTTATTGTCTGCCACCACCTAAATCAGCAACCTGGAATTATCAGAAAAGTGGAAATTGCTTACTTTCTGCTCATCACAGCATATCAAACCTCAAAATTCATTCCATTTCCAAATGGGATATCAAACAATAGCAGATTGCAGGCCAGGCTGAGAATTGTGATCATCAAGGCTTATACGTAGTAGTATCAGAGGTCCCACTCATCTCTCAACTTTCCAAGTCTACCCAAGCACCTGAGGCAACAATGACTCACAATATTTTATATTTCTTGATAAATGGATTATCCCTTACATGCCTGCACATCCACTTTTCAAACTCATTTTCAGGAATGTGTTTTACATACTATAGTAAATATAGATACATATATTTTCTTAAAGGGGGGAGAAACAGGCACTTAGCACATACTCAGTAAATGCTGAAATTGAGCTGTGATAACCAGAACCACATTCTATACTCTCAGTTAAATGTTTTGTATAAAACTAAGACAGAGGTTCTTTTGTACAATCTGTGGGCCTTTTATAGTTACAATAGAGCATTTCCAGAGTAAGTTAGTGTCAACAAACAGATGTCACTAAACTGCTCTCTTTACAACCCATTTAGAAGTAACAGTCTCAGTGTTACAGCAGAAAGTGTATGCTCTGTGCCACCAAGTGCTTGTTACAGCTTTATTTTCAGTCTCTAACAGTAATTTTCTATCATCAAAATATGCTTTCCAATTACAAAAGATTATCTCTGCTTCCTACCACCTACCTACTACCTTACAATCTGTAAGGAAAGTATTCTCTCATTGACTACTAAAGGAAAGACAGTAAGTAAAATAACTCATTTATTAGAGACATATTTATATGTAAACTAATGTAAGGGGTACTTTAGAGAACACATAGACGTGAACTGCTAACTAATTTCATACATTATGGACAGTCTGTTTGTTTTTAAGCAGTTCCTATGCCCGTTAATCTGATTAAGTAAGGAGCCAAATAGTTTATTCCAGAAAACACTGCACATATTCTTAAATGTATTTCTTAGCAGACTCTTAAGAAAAAATGAAAAGTATGTAGATTACCATCACTCACAGGAAACT